>OY821759.1:13701098-13875512 GCA_963682095.1 Potentilla sterilis | reverse complement strand
GGTTCATATGGAAAAGGTTGGTCTCTTGGGTCATTGTTGTTTCTGAATTTCGAATAGTTTGATAGGTTGGAAAATAGACAAACTTCAGTTTGATGTGTTGATGACTCTGGCTTTTCAAGGTATGGGGGAAAACTGCATCGAAGATACACAGGCCTATGGCTGGAGAGGATTACACAGACAACCAACTTAGATTCAACTTGTTGTGCCTGGTATAATTTCCATCTTCGGCACTTTGTGCTTGTATATGTATGTGAAATTGATCTGAGATTAAATAAAAAGGTTTTAGATATGCTGTTAATCTTTTATGATACCACTATATGACTATATGTACCATTGTGCAGCTGCTAATACTGACAGTGAGAATGGAGATGAAGAAGCTCCATTGTGACAATTTGTGTGGATGAAATCGGATTAGTGCACTGTCTGCGAGTTATGAAATTTAAGAGTGATGTTGCTTTTTCTTATGAGGAACCGAGATCCCGTTTTGGTCCCGGTTTCATCGAGATTCCGGGCCGAGCGGGATCACTTTAAAAAAATGTAATCCCGTTTCCGTCCCGTCTCATGCCCACCCCTAGAATCCGACTCCCATTGGGAAACAAACACTTGTTATTCATAAATAGGAGCACCCGCTACCGCATATCGACCCATTCCCCATTCGTTTTATTCCGGCAACTCGAGCAATCCCAGAAGTGGGTTTTTGAGAGAGCATCCATCTTCAACCTTTCTTGTTTCCTCTTCTTACCTCATAGAAAAAACATGACCATGGCCAGTGACTACTTGACCATGGTGGGTGACACTTTCTGCCAGACATATCTTGAGGACATCATCGAACCTCAAGTTGCCACGCACCGTGTTCTTGAAGGCCACAATCAGACGCCTCAACTCTGATGATGTTCATGAGGAAGAAATCATAGAAGATAGCGTCCGCATTAGTGATAACCAAGACTCCATCGAACTCCAGTATAACCCTAAAGACAACTTCCTTCGAGAGATTCAAGGTTTTGCCCTATCCAAGAAGCTTCAAGAGCTGCAAGTTCCTATTGAGGCTCGTGACTCATTGGTGGATACCATCATGTTCAAGGCCTCTGAGGCTGAATGGAAGTATCAAGCCAGCCGCAAGATTTTGCGAATGAGGGTCGAGGTTGATCTTTATGTTATTGGTGATGACACAGATGGTGGTGATGGTATTAATGTTGATTATGGTGCCGGTGAGAAACATGCGTACGTGGACTAGAGTTGAAGTTCCGGCAACTCTCATGCCGTGTCTATGGTGACTGCAATGTTTTGTGGCTTCAAGAGTTGGTAACAACTGAAAGTCTTGGCACAGATTAGGATGGCGACATTTGAGTTAAAGTTTTAATCGATTTGATGTCAGTAGACGGTGATTCTTGATGAATTTAATGTCAATAGACGGTGGTTTTATATATCTGATTCTTCCAACTTTCTATATCATGTATATTTGTGTATATTCTTTTCTTCTACTCGTTTCTCTGAACTTGCGTGCAAAACAGAAGGCAAATTTGTAACTGCAATCTTGAAAGTGTGAATAAATTAAACAGTTATTGAAAAGAATTAGAATCATGAGTAATAATACCATTTCATATATTCACGTGAAGAATTCACTCCAAGTATCCCCACAATTACAAGGCTATACCCCGTTCTCTTCTCCAACACAGTAGCAAAATAAACAAGAAAGAGAAAGTAAACCCCTCTACATGTACATCACCCAAAATCACACTAACAGATCCCAACGCCCCACGCCTCTTCCTTTTCACAGTTGTTCTGAAGAGCCCCATTTACTGACCCTTCGCCAATTCTTATTCATATACCTGACAAACAAAGAAATATACCACCACCCAGTTAAAACACCCAAAACTCCTTTGTTTCCCAGTTATCCCAAGTCACATGAAGAAAAATTAAAGGAATATAGGTCTATTAATGTAGAGTGTGTTGTAGTTCCACCATTGTTGGTTAACGTGGCCGTGATTTGGCTGGAAATGACTTAGCACTGCTGAGGGTTCGTCGAGGTGATGGATTCCCTAGCAGCATAGTCTGAGACCGTGTCACCATGTCTACCATTGACGGAGTTTGGTAAGATTGCAAAAGGCTTGTGCTATCTGTGGAATCACCTCGAGCCGTTGCCCTCTGCCATGAGTGTGAACTCAATCCTGATAAAACATAAGCCCTTCCTGTTTCTTCGTATGCACGACGGTTTCCCATTCTTTCTTGCATCTCCTTTAACTCGGCTGAAAGCGCAGCATACAAACGGTCACCTGCTTGTGCAGATGGAGTTTCAGACAATGCCTGACGACAGCTCTCCAGGAGGGAAACTGCACCAGCCAAGTCACCAGTTTCAGCAGCTACTCTGGCCTCAGCCATTGCTTCAGCAGCACGAAGCCTGTTGCGTTGCCTGTCTACTTCCATTGACACTACTAATTTCCCGGCTACTACTGGTCTTTTGATTGTGACTTCACCTGCTTCATCCAAATTGACCATTTCTTTCGTAATGGGGTCTTTGTAAAGACATCTAACCTTCACCAATGACATCACGTTACTGAACTCATCAACTGGAATATTCATTGTCACCAAAAAATCCCTCTCTTCTTCAGCATACAGGTCTCCAACATCAATAGATCCCATTCTTGCATCAGCCATCATGCTGGTTCTATAACTCCCAGCTTTTATTGAACTCAATTGCAAACTAGGGTGAACACACTCAATTCTGACATTCAGCTCTTGCACCACTACACTAAGGAGGCCCCCAATACACTGTGCAAATGCATCCTGAATCACACTTTCAGCTTCTATGAAAGAAAATGTTCCCCCAGAAATCTCAGAGATTGAATGCATCGAGGCAGCATCATGATCTGCACCAAACCCAAATGTGTGAACTGGAATCTGCAAACCTGCTGCATTATTGCGACGGATAGAGTTTGGGAGAAGTGATTGGTAATCAGTATGGGGATGGATCCCACCAGGACTACTAACTGTATATGTATCCTGCCCATCAGATAATAATATGATACTGCAAACGGGATTTTTCGAATTGCGGTCTACTAAAACCTTGGTACCTTTCCTAAGAGCCTCAGCAATGTTTGTCCCACCATTTGAAACAAGAGAGTTTACAGCCTGCAGAGCTTGCTGGCGTCCAGTATCAGTCATACGACGGAGGGGGAAGAGCCGACGGGCTGTAGAGGAGAAGGCAATAACAGAAAGCCGATCAGAGGGTCCAAGGTTCTGCACCACAAACCCCATGGCACGTTTTAGCAAAGCCAGCTTTGTTCCTGCCATGCTGCCACTAACATCAAGCACTGTAACAAGGTCTACAGGAGCCCGAGAATTTTGATTTACTGGGTTTCTGCTGCCATTCTGTACTGCATTTGTACGAGGAGCCTTGAGATGAATTAAAACACCAAAGTTATCATGAGGGCTTGATCTTTCTACAGCCGGAACTTCAGGATATGTCTTGACCTCTATGATTCTAATACAATTGTTGTTAGAAGTTTGATCTTCCACAGATGCCTTATTCTTGGTATTGTCAGGTTGGTTATCTAAGCTTTCATCATCGTCAAAGATTACTGGTTCAGGTGTGTGAAAGACTGATGTAATAGGCCGGCTCACGTCAACGCGTGGTGGAGGAATTTGGCGTAAAACAGTCATCCATGCATCATCTTGGGGCCAATTCACTGGGTTAATTCTTGGAATACCCCGTGAAAGATCAGAAGCAGGGTTCTGAAAGGGGACTTCTTTCCACTTTGCCCTGCAAACTGGGCAAATTTGGTTCCCATGTTTTACATTAGAAGTAATGCAGTGGAAGTGAAAAGAGTGGGAGCACTCTGCAGTAAAAATGGCATGCCCATGTCCAGGTTTCATGGTAGTTAAGCATATTGCGCAAGTTCTCTGCATTTAAGGACAGGCTGGTCAGAACAACGTATTTCAAACTGGTTGCATTGAGAAATACAAATTTCAAATTCTGCTTAGGAAATATAAATAAATTTTGATAGTCAATTTATATTTATCATCTCATAGGCATTCTAACCTCAGATTTCGTTTTGGGATATGAGTTATGATTTCTTAATTTCCCATCTATGTATTAATAAACTACCTCCTTTAGTTCTAAAGACATTATAACCAGTATGTATGCCTTCCTACAATTTTACATTTGGGGACTTGTACCATATCAACACCCTTCGATTCAGAGAATCTGCCGACTTTATAATATTCAAGTTTCTTTGATCCATGTGAAGATTTCAAAGGAATTCCATACAATTGGATCTTAGCTGATACTTTTTAACCATACAGTTCCACTAGTATCCTGAACTACAGCATAAAAAGATGAAATAGATTGCACCGTATCTACAGCACAGTACAGTTATCAATTTCAAGATATTCTTTTATTCAATTAACTAATGTGATCAAAGCCATTGCTTGTAAATCAACTAGACAACAAGAAAGAGAAGTCAATGAAAAATGGTCAAAAACATTGTGGAGGACACAATAGGAAATTAAATCAATCAAGAGATGACTTTTCGAAAGTAGGAATAAAAAAGCAACTTGCGGTCTAAGGACGAACCTTTCAAGACAGTAAGAAACTGTTTTATACAATTCTCATGAAAAGAAGAACAATTTATTGTTTTTAAAGAATGATCAATTGATCTAGGACTTCCCATAACTAATTTCCTCTTCACTCTCTTCTTTTTCTTTTGTTGATGCTCAATGCAGGAAAGCTCACAATCAAGGGTCTACAGAGAGAGAAGTATGGGGGGGGGGAGGGGGGGGGGTGTCTGTAAATATGGGGCAGTGCACTTGTGCTGTGCTGACCAGACAAAGCACTTTCCCTTGGAAGAAAGGAAAGGTACAGTGAAGAGTATTCCTTTTCAAATAATCCAAAGAGGAAAATGGTCCTTAAAGGGGAGTACTAGTCCACTTTCTCTTCCTTCACAACTTCACATAAGAGATGAAAACAACCTGACAGCCTATGCAATACAATCCACCCCATTTTCACATACCTCACACCATCACAACACCCCCACCAACACCACCAGCACAATTCTACCCCACATTAACTCAGAGTGAAGAAAAAGACTAACCATGGATAAGAGTTGGTACACCAGTTAAATCATTATAAAATGACAACAGTATTGCTGCTTTAAACACCATTAAACAAATATGCAAAACTCTGTTCATTGAAAAGAAAGGACATTTTCATTCACTGGTTTCACTTGAGAATCTACCATGGATATCCACATCTAGACACCAAAATGAATCATATCTAAATCAACCCAGAAACCAAAACACTGCAGAAAACCAAACCAAATTTGCAAAAAAAGCTCAAATATCTCAAATAGGTTGTATGCAAAACAAGAAAAGATCATACCTTTGAGGACTTGGTCCCACTTTTGGGCAGCCGGAGACCAGAAGACGACGGAGTCGGCGTGGTGGGTTGCCGGTCGGAGCCAAGACCCGTCGGAGAAAGCAGAGAGGAGGATGAAACGGCGTCGGAGTGTCTAGACGCAACAACACCGTTTGGGGATGGTGAAGATGGGTGTTCCTCAGCAGTTGGAGGAACATAAAGACAAGTGTTCAAGCCAAGAGCAAGCTTGGCTTTCCTCCATTTGCTTCCCATGTTTTTTGGGTCTCTGTTTCTTTGTTTCTTTTCTCACAACGAAATGAGATCTCTAAGAAACCTCAGATCTTGAAGGTGGGAGAGTCATGAGGGGGGGCACTAATATTAGGTGTGGATTGGGAGTGAAGTTATGTGGGGTGTGATATTGAGCTCCACAACAACAAGAAATGAAGAGGTGGGAGTAATGGGAAAAGAAGGCAATGAATAATTGATTGGCGGTTTTAAGGAATGAAAATGGAATAGGAATTTGAAAGGGAGAGGAATTTGGTTATTTTTGGTTATAATGGAATTTGGAGCAAGTAGTGTTAAATTTGGTTTGGGTTTGGGTTGGGTGGTGGGTGGTGGAGAGGGTGAGATTGGAGTGGTCAGAGAGATTCCACAGTGACCAGCAGCCTTTTTTATGATTTCATCAGAGCTGAGCTGATAGAGAGAGAAGAGGTGGTGACAAAACTAAACTTGTACACAAATACATACATAAGAAAATGAGTTCATTTTCTTCTTTTTTATTCTTTTTAGAATATTAGTAAGGACTTTTCTTTTTGCTTGTGAAATTATATAATTCAGACGGTCAAAGGTTAACCATGAGAGATATATTATTTACTAATTTCAGTAACATGATCTGCAAACATAGATGGTAGTCAGGGTATTGGTACTAGTTAAATACAATATGAAGTAAAAAAAAATTATAGTCGATTATTTTTCTTATTTTATTAATTATTATCGACGTTTTTCGTTAACATGAGAATCACGGGCTACGCGTTATATTAAAAGACCTAAATTCATATTTTTTTTATGTTTTTGATGTTTTTTTATTCTGATTTAATCTTAGAATAGTATGTTATTCTTTTTTTATTTATCTATTTTTATGTTATTTTTCATAAATTGTGACCAAATATATATTTGACGATCATTATACACAGTTTTGAAGATCATTATATAAAGTTTTGAAGATCGGTATGCAACGTTTAAATTTATTGTGAATAAAAAAATTGAATGTCTTGCACACAAATAATATATTGTTTTATGCTTAACAAATTTAATGAACCTTGTGAGATGACATGTTAGAGGTTGGACCAAAATATTTTATTTAGGGGGTATTGTATTCAGATTTATGCATTTTTTTTTTTTAAGTAATGGATTCATAAAAAGTTCTTAGATTTATACAGACTTTATAAAATCTTCTAGATTTCCGTAGATTTATAAAAGAAATTTTTAAGGACTTGTGAATCCAAAGTATACAACTTTTATGGATTCTCATAGATTTTGACAAATTTTTTATCATTAATCACTTTATCACCATAAACATGTAACATAAGTAAATAAATAAAAAATTAACATAAAATCTTTCCATGTTAACTAGTTCTATATGGTGTATTAAAGTAGACATGTATATTATGGAGAAGGAAGAAGTATAAGGATAAAAATGATGTAAAGAAAAAAAATTATAAATTCACGAAAATGACGAGATGAGTGAGGGAGAAAAAGAGAGGTTGGTCGATAAAATTTGAGATTAGATCGAGTTAGTGCCGGAAAGTTAATTGATAGTATTACTTATGAAATGCGTGAGTTTTCTGATATATGCGGCCGTGAGAAACATAGTTGAGGTCGTCGTTATTTACTCATTATACTCTTATATGACCACCAACTTGTATAGGCAGCCCCTATTGTAAAATATGTATGAGAAAATTGCGACCCATTTGGAGAGAGAGAGATTATATGACCACCAACTTGTATAGGCAGCCCCTATTGTAAAATATGTATGAGAAAATTGCGACCCATTTGGAGAGAGAGAGAGAGAGAGAGAGAGAGAGAGAGAGAGAGAGAGAGAGAGAGAGAGAGAGAGAGAGAGTTGCATTGATGAAACCTTGTTTTCTTTACAATTTACATTAAACAATCCATGTAAATCCATCATTTAATAAATCTTTCAAAATTCGTAAAGTTTTTAAATACCCTTAAACTTCTATAAACTTTTAAAAAGTTAATTGAAATCAGAATTAAATATGGGAAAAATTCACCCATGGTACCCAAACTTACATCGCTATACAAGAAAGGTACCCGAACTTGAAAAACGATCACCATGGTACCCAAAGTTTTAAATCCTATTATAGAGGTACCTAGCGTGTTTTGACCGGCTGGCTTTCCAGTTTTTGATGACGTGGCAGTCGCATTTTGATTCCGAGGGGCAAATCTGTAATCTCCGCCTAATAAACTACGAGTGGAGGTACCTAAACTCTCACAACCATATTATGGAGGTACCTGATTTTAATCGTCAAAATTAAAAGCAATTTGTCAAAATAAAATACCCTTTCAATCGTCAAAATAAAATACCCTTTCAATCGTCAAAATTGAAAGCAATTTGTGGAGGCAATCAGAAAGCAGAAGCCAATTAGCATAATTAAAATACCTTAAAATACCCTTTAAAGTTTTAATTTTATTTTGACGATTGAAAGAGGTCAAGGGTTGACTTTTTGGTAAATTAATCTGACCGAGAATTTTAATTCTCGACGAGGTGGGGAACGGTAAAACGAGTTTGTGGACACGTAGTGAGTTGAAATTGGTATTTTCGGGAAAAAGTTATGACGTAAAAATCGGAGGGGAGAAAATTCTAGAAACGAGCGGAAATTTCTAGAAAAAGGAATATTCTTAATTAAAGGGGAATATTCCTTTCCTTTTGGGGGATATTTTTTTTTTCTCTCTCTCTCTCTCCTCCCCCTCTCTCTCTCCCCGATCGGCGACCCGAGCTCTCCCCTCCTCCAGCTATCTCAGCCGTCCGGCCGAACTGGACCGCCGCACCGGTCACGTTCGGATCGGCTTGGCCTCCCCTTTCTTTCTGTAGTGGCGGCGTGGTCCCAATCGCCGCCGTTGGGCTAGGTTTTTCGGGAGAGGGGTCGACTGTGTCGACCCGAAATCTTCACCTCCGGCCACCGATCGGCCAAATTCAAGGGGGGGAAAGGGAAACTTCATCCTGCTCGACAACTCCATGGAAGGAGTTAGCCCGAATCCACCTCGGTAAGTAGAAATTCAAATTTGAATTTCTAGGGTTTTTTTTTGGGTGAAATTGGAAAGTGTGATTTTGATGTTTTTGATGAATTTTGAAGTTAAATTCGTGTTTAGGAGGTGGTAAGGAGTTGATTAAGTATAATTTGGTGTGGAATTGGTCGATTTTTGGAGGAATTGGAAATTTGGAATTTCTGGGCCGCCGTACCGGCCGCCGTTTGCGGCGGCTGGGGCTGTGTTTGGCGTTGGGGATGAGTTCCCGAGGTGGGGGTGATCCTTTTGGGGGAATTTAGATTCGATTGGTAGGGTTTTGGCCACTGTGGTGGCGGAGCTGCCGGCGGCGGAGCGGTGGCGCCACTGTTCCGGCAGCGTGAGGAAGAAGATGAACAGTGATAGGTAAAATGGTGAAAAGTAAAATGGTAAAAAGTAACAGTAAAAGATAAATAGTAAAAGTAAAATGATAAACAGTAAAACAATTGAATAGTAATTGAGAGGGTTATAATGGACATTTGCCCCTCGGAATCAAAATGCGACTGCCACATCATCAAAAACCGGGAAGCCAGCCGGTCAAAACACGCTAGGTACCTCTATAATAGGATTTAAAACTTTGGGTACCATGGTAATCGTTTTTCAAGTTCGGGTACCTTTCTTGTATAGCGATGTAAGTTTGAGTACCATGGGTGAATTTTTTCCATTAAATATCCTCAAACTTCAGTGGATTTAAAATCTTTTTTTATAAATCTAAATTAAATACCCTAAAACTTTTAAAATCGATAATAATTTTTAAAACTCTACGGAAATCCAAATACAATACACACCCTTAGAGACAATATACAATGGATTTTAATTTCACATAAGATCTAGAATACGAATTGAACCTTTCTTTTGTCGATTCGATAATCCAAATCAATAGCAATGAAATCGTCATTCAACATATATTTAAGGGCCATCAAACTCATTTATCTTGAGATAACAGAGTTGCAGTTGAAATATTGAATGATTACTATTTACTTACAATAACATCAACCTCCAACCGGCCAACTAACGATAAAAGGCCACATAATCTTCCAACCGTCATATTCATCTCAAGGTGTTATAACTTGTACTACAATTCTTACCTAGTTCGTTCTTTTTTTTTTTTTTTTTTGATAACAAAATCATACTTACTCCATAGAATTCATACACCTACATATACGATAATATGATGTATATGATGATGTATATGAGGAGCTGTTAGTTTCGTGAAAACTACAAGCAACTAAATCCACTCGAATGATCTCATGAAAGCATTAGTTTAATTTCCATTAGTCAAATAACTTCATAAACATCAAAGCCTATTACCTATAGTTTATGAAATCTTTGAAAGCTAAGCCAAAGTACTTTGCCGTCTTAGTTTCTAAAATATGACCATAGTTTTTTGAACTGATGTTGTGTTGCTTTCTCTTTTGGTGAACTTATCTAAACATGACCTTAAATTATGTAGTTAGGGTGACAGTTATATACCAAGGTTTCAGAATTTGCCTTAGCAGTAGTGAAAAACTAAGTACGTGCTGGTCATTGTCAAAGTTCAATACCATTCAACAAACAAACACTCTTGCGTACAGGCATCATTTTCAGTTTCACTGTCGAGATAGAATACTGCATTGTCCTTATTGCTTCTCAAATATGAATCTTAATTTAGTCTGTGGTCATTGGTCAGAAACAAACTTCCACATCAAAGGTTTCCCTCCCCGTTGGCTTTGCTTAATCTCCTCTACTCTATATGATTAGTCAAATCGAATTAATGTCTAGTTTATCTATGACCACCATGTGGGAATCGAATGCTCATCATCTAAACTATACATTAGAACATAATTAACATTATCATTAATGTAATTAAAGTATCTAATCACACACATTTTATATTGTGGTACGTGGTCTAGGTAAAAACCCAGAAGTTATTTGAGATATGAAGAAAAGGTCTCTAATATTTGGATCTTCACCTACCGGCATGCTTTCACATAAAACAGAACCGCAGCAAAACCACCGACTCATTCTTCTTAAGTAATCAGACGTCTCTGCTAGTTCAAACGAATAACAACGGGATGCATGCAATCGAAATGATGCAATACCAGAAACTAGCACAAACCGTATGACTATATAACTGACGACCAAACACTCAAAGGCAACTCTTAAAGAGTAAATCATATCGTAATGATAAGTAATTGAATACAGATATGAAATTCACCATAGATTCGACTCATTTTAGGCAAAGTGGAGTGAGGGATCAATATCATCGGAAATTGGCTTAACTAGCTACGATATCGATTCCTTTTTTCTTTTCAGAGGGATAGATACAATTCATCAGAAAATTTACAAAAATTTAAGGGTCCAAACCAATTATATGGAATCATGGATTTTAGACATCCCCCTTAAGCTTTTGTCAGCCCTGGCCTTTGAAGCTTTTTCTACCCAGATAGATAGTTGGGAGCCAAAGATTATAGACAGGTCATTGTCATTAATTATGGATGGAGCACTTTGCTCTTGGGAACCATGGAGATCGATCATGGATGCTATTTGTTACACTCAAATATGAAGGCCACCCAAGTGACCCAGCAACTCAAAAACAACTGACTTCTCTGATACTACAATTTTGTTATACTTTCCTTCCACTCGAGTGGGGTTTGACATGTCCGCAAAACCAAATGTCAAGGATCAGACGAAATACTCCACTTTCCATCGGAAAATGTAGAGATCACGTTTTTTGTTTAGGTAAACCGGTAAATTATTAGACGATATTTAACTCTTCAGAGCCAGATAATGTAGGAAACAAGTCACATCTTCAATCTTAAAAGAGTATAATCCACACTATTCTAAAAACCGGTATCCACCGCCGTCCCTAAGAAGAAATTTTATTTAAAAAGTTATTCTTCTTCAACAACAAAAAAATTGTTCATTGTTGACACATGTCTCACTTAAATATCACTAAATCACGTAAATTTCAACTTCATGTCACCACTCATCCTCTTTTTTGGGGCCATCTCTATAGAAAAAAAGAGTGTGTGACACACAGTTATCATCCATAAGTCTGACCATCTTCTCCAGTATGATGCTGCAATAGGTGACCAACCAATTAAACGAAGTGGAAGTCGCATTCACTTGATCTAAATATATATGCAGGTCGTAATAGATTAGAGATGGAAGCATGTGCACAATTATGATTCAACTGCAAATCATTAACAAGCGCACGCAATTCCGGCCAAAACCATCTCCCACTCTCTCTCCTGATAAGTCGTGTGAGGAAGGGAAACACAACCAACGTGATTGAGTTTCCTTCTTGTCCAAGCAAGTGAGCTAAGCTCTAGCTAGCTCTCTTGACTCTTTTGGCTTTGTTGTTTGTTTGCCTTCGTATTTGTTTGGATTTTAGCCAGTTGCTATGCAACAAACATTGTTGCTGTTGTAGGAGAAATAGATTGATAAATCTCTCTGTGTTTATTCATTGATAAGGAGGCCTTTATATAGGCATTACATCAAGTATCCCTGGCGAACAGGGATTCCCTATCTAATAGAGTATCTAGACTTCTAGTCTTATTAGGACAAGACACACCACGGAAGTTACGGAGTTAACCTTCCTTGAACACTCCCCCTTGTGACGCGTCCTCAATGGTGCATGAACCGTTGCCTCGTTAAAACCTTTGCCAGCAAACAAAAACCTCTTGGGCAAAAATAAAAGCATGGTCTAAGGAAAAAGAGTACAACGCACCAACTACAAGTATGTGAGACATGCATAACTAGGCTCCCCCTGAAGTCTAGATGAGAACTCCCCCTGATAGTCATTCAGTCTTTGAGTTCGGATAAGCGACACATTCCAATGCGCTTTACATGCTTCATAAATGTAGATTTAGGTAGAGACTTGGTGAACAGATCCGCTGCATTTTCTTCTGAGCTGACTTGCTTCACTTGAATATTCAAAGTCTCTTGCTGCTGCTGATTGTAGAAGAACTTAGGCGAAATGTGTTTAGTATTGTCACCCTTAATGTATCCCAACTTCATCTGCTCAATGCATGCTGCATTATCTTCAAATATGCAAGTTGGTCCCATCGTAGTAGACTCAAGTCCACTAGACTCTCGAATGTGAGATATAACTGAGCGAAGCCAAATACATTCTTTGACTGCTTCATGTAGTGCAATAATCTCAGCATGGTTCGAGGAGGTAGCAACAAGGGTTTGCTTGGTTGATCTCCAAGATATCGCCGTATTCCCAATGGTAAAAACATAACCGGTTTGGGAACGTCCTTTGTGTGGATCTGATAAATATCCAGCATCAGCAAATCCTACCATCACATCATTTGGTGTATCTGAGTAGGAGGGGGTATCGCCAAAGCCGTATCGGGACCACGACTTAGCATCCGCGGGTCCGGATAAGTTGGCGGATATGGCTGCAGGATGGCGGATGGATGAACCAAAGCCAGTCCTGGCGGATATGGCTGGCGGATGGCAATCCGAGCCATGGTTTGTGCTGTTAGATGCAAGGGATCGACTATGTGTCGAATCCTGATGAGTGTATCGATAGTACAAGCCCATGTCAAGGGTTCCTTTAAGGTATCGGAAGATGTTCTTGATTCCAACCCAATGACGTTGTGTTGGCGCAGAGCTAAATCTAGCTAACAAGTTCACAGAGAAAGCGATGTCTGGTCTAGTACACTGAGCTAAGTATAACAAAGCTCCAATCGCACTAAGATATGGATATTCAGCTCCCAAGACCTCTTCGTCATCTTCTTTCGGACGAAAGGGATCTTTGTTGATATCCAGACTTCTAACGACCATGGGAGTGCCTGTAGGATGCATAACTTTGTCCATGTTAAATCGCCTGAGCATCTTTCGGACATATGCAGACTGGTGTATAAAAATTCCACCACTTCGGTGCTCTAGTTCTAAGCCTAGGCAAAACCGAGTCCTTCCCAGATCTTTCATCTCGAATTCGGATTTCAAATAGCTAGCGGTCTCATTGATCTCATTCAGAGTTCCAATGATGTTCATATCATCGACATAGACGGCTATAATGGCAAATCCTGAACTTGTTCTCTTTATGAACACACAAGGGCACAACTCATCATTCTTGTATCCTTTCCCAATCAAGTAATCACTTAACCGTGTGTACCACATCCTACCAGATTGTCGGAGTCCATATAGAGATCGTCTCAACCTGATAGCAAATGAACTTCGTGGTTTTTGCTCACTTGACTTGGGTAACGAAAGTCCTTCTGGCACTTTCATGTACATCTCCGTATCTAGGTCCCCATAAAGATACGCAGTTACAACATCCATAAGCTGCATATTGAGTCTCTCTGAGACTACCAAACTTATTAAGTATCGGAAGGTAATAGTATCCATGACAGGAGAATACGTCTCCTCATAATCAATTCCAGGGCGTTGAGAAAAACCTTGCGCCACGAGTCGAGCTTTATATCGCTGGACTTCGCCATTCTCATTGCGCTTTCTGACAAAGACCCATTTATGTCCAACAGGCTTCACGTTCGGCGGTATAGGCACAACCGGTCCGAATACTTGCCTTTTCTTTAGAGAGTCTAGTTCAGCCTGGATTGCTTCTTCCCACTTCGGCCAATCCGCCCTACGTTGACATTCATCAACAGTGCGGGGTTCCATATCGTCGTCGTCAATAACTTCTTGAGCAACGGCGTAGGCGAATGCATCATCGATATACATGGAATTTCTTTCCATCAGATTGTGCATGCATAAGTAGTTTAGTGAGATTTCCTTGTTCTCCAACATCAACAGTGAGTCTGAGGCGTCCCCCAGATGATTCAGAGTTGATTCTTGGACATAGGTATAGTCGGAGACAATCTCGTGTGACGGCGTCACAGTATCGATGATGAACGGATCGCTTTGTGCCTGGACACATGCCCTCTTTCTAGGTACATTGTCTTTGGAACCGATTGGTCTCCCCCTCTTTCTAGGAGGATCCGAAGTCGACGCCGGCTCTCCACTTGGAGGTGCCGAGCCTAGGCTACCGATGGCACCTAGGGCTGCGGGTCCGAGACCGGCGGCGCGTGCTCGCGCATGGCGAGGAATGTTAAGCCTTGCAGGTACATTCGCAGCAGGTATGGTTGATCTTGTCACTTTCGCAATATCAGTAAAAGAGTCGGGCATCGTATCCGCCACCTTTTGTAGTTCTAATATGCGTTGTATTTCAGTCTCACACTGAGACGTACGGGGATCATAATGAGACATAGTGGGAGAGAACCACGTCAATTCCTGACGTTCATTTGGGACGGATGCGGCCCCATCTCCCCCTAACGGCGGGAAGGATGTCTCATCAAAGTGACAATCTGCAAATCTTGCAGTAAACAGATCACCTGTCATAGGCTCTATATAGCGGACAATAGTTGGTGCTTCATATCCAACATAAATAGCTGATCGTCGTTGTGGACCCATCTTGGTACGCAGTGGAGGCGTGATAGGCACATATACGGCACAACCAAAAGTACGCAGATGCGAAATATCAGGCTCGTAACCAGTTACCAACTGGTACGCACTAAATGGTTGGCTATCTGTGGGTCGTAGACGAATAAGCATAGCTGCATGTAATATTGCATATCCCCATGCCGAAACTGGCAAGTTTGTGGCCATGACAAGAGACCTAGCTACAAGCTGTAGTCTCTTGATAGCGGCTTCTGCAAGACCGTTCTGAGAATGAACGTGGGGTACGGGATGTTCAACTTCAATCCCAACTGACATGCAATAGTCATCAAAACACTTTGAGGTAAACTCTCCAGCATTATCCAGTCTGATGGACTTAATCGGATTGTCCGGGTGGTGAGCCCGAAGCTTAATAATCTGAGCTAGGAGTTTAGCGAATGCAGCATTCCTCGTGGACAACAACGCTACGTGTGACCAACGCGTTGATGCATCAACCAGAACCATGAAATATCGAAATGGTCCGCATTCTGGTGTTATAGGTCCACAAATATCACCTTGTATTCGTTGTAGAAACGGAATATTCTGTTTATTATCAATAGCAAAAGATGGTCTTGCTTGAAGTTTTGCTAGTGAGCAAGCTTTACAAAACGAACGATGAGCATTAGACATCGCTACAGAAGCATGAGAAGCAGGAGGGGGCCGAACCTCTCCTTGGAAGCGAGAGGCGGCTATCGACGGCACGGCCGAACCGAGGCCGAGGCGCCCTCTGTGCTTTTGTGATCGGAAAAATGGATGACCGTGGGAGCATTTCAAAATACGGATCATCAGATCACGACCCGGATGACCGAGTCTATCATGCCAAAGCTTATAAGCATCAGAATCACATAATATAACAACATGAGATTCGTTGGCTCGAATGGTTGTGAAATACATGCCATTGCGAACTCGCTTACACTTCTCCACAATGCGAGTGCGCATAGATTGAGTGGAGGTGATCAACAGATATTCAGTTCCATCTTCAACATAAGTGCTGAGGTGATAGTCATTGTCACGCACATCCTTGAAAGCTAGCAAGGTTCTTGGCGCCTTAGGCGCATATAGGGCGTCCTCTACCCGAATCTCAGTGCCATTTGGCAGTAAGAATTGAGCAGTGCCACGACCCTTAATTACGGGTCCAGTTCCTGTCATCGTAGATAACGACGATTCGCTTGGCGTAAAATCCGAAAACAATTGCCGATTTCTCAGAATCGTGTGAGTTGTTGCACAATCCAACAAACACTCAATCTCGCCTTGATACATCTACAAAAACAATGTAAATTGAATCAATAGTCTACTTTAGACTTTGGCGAACACTTTAAAGTAAGTGTACTGAAACAATATATCATCACAAAATGAAGTGCATTAAGGCCAATTACATAGCCATGGCAACGACAAAATTTGAGAGAAAGAGATAAGCCTCATTTTAATCACCGAGTATCACCATTGATAATCATAGCCTAGTTCAGAGATTGAGACCGGACACCGTCGTAGGTGGCATGGCCGAGCCAAGACCGAGGCCAAGGCAAAGGCCGGAGCCAAGCCAAAGCCGAAGCTGTGGTAAGGCCAAAGCGACCCAGAGGCCGAGCCGAAGCAAGGCGAGTGGTGAGAGTCGGTCAGGCATTGAGGCAATGCGATGCGACGGTTGAGCTAAATCCGAAGCATGGCGAGTCCGAAGACACTTCGTTGCCGAGCCATTGATGCAAAAGTTGCATTTGTTCGATAGGCTATCGATTGTTGGTTTCAAAAAACCGGATTCGGTGCTGAGCCAAGCTGGCGAATGGCCATGGCGAGTGAGGCCTAGCGAGTCGCGGCCAAGCGCTTATGGGCTTTGGCGAGCGAGGCATGGCGGATCGCAGCCAAGTTGGCGGATCGCTGATCGCGGATCGCGGATTAGTTGGCGAATAGCCATGGCGAGCGAGTCATGGCGGATCGCAGCCAAGTTGGCGGATCGCTGATCGCGGATCGCGGATTAGTTGGCGAATAGCCATGGCGAGCGAGTCCTGGCGGATCGCGACCAAGTTGGCGGATAGCGGATCGCGGATCTCGGATCGCGGATCGTGTATCGCGGCTCGCGGATGGCGTAACGCGGATCGCGGATCTCTCCTTTTGTCTTTTGTGATTTTTTTTTTTTTCGGATATGAGTTAACATCACCAGAATTTTGGTGAACTCAAAAATGATTATGCCATTGAGAATTGGACGCATTGAACCAATTTTGCTTTCAGGGATGTAAAAATCTCAAATCATTCGTAGAATAAGATAGATTTTATTGATGACAACTCAAAAATACATCAAGGTTGTTCTAAATAGAACGACTTATCGAACAAAGTCGTGATTTATTGACTATTCTGTCAAAATAACAATCAAAATCAAACTTGAACACGTATCTCATGACCTAAGTCAAATACTTATTCATAGTCTGGAGTATCATACTCCTGAGTCCTACGTTTCTTGGTAGGTTGGAAGTCATCGATGGCGAAGTTCGTATTTTCCTCATCGTATACTTCTTCCTCAAAGTCTCCTACATAGTGTGCTTCTTGTTCTATGTATTGTTTGTGTTTCTTGTAAGCGGCTTGAATATCTCTGCTTGCTATGCAATCGCGTTGGAGATGATTCGTAGAACCACATTTGAAGCAAGGAGCCGAAGCATTGTTCGGCGGATGGCCACCACGCCTGGGACCGGAACCAAAACTGTTCCTCCCTCTGGGAGCGGCGGCTCTGCCATCATCCCTTGTCCAAGAAAGCGGTCGGCCACGGCCGACGCCTCTTCTCCCTCCTCGTCCGCCACGTATTGCTCTTGGCGTACGTGGTGGCGGTGCTTGACGTTCATGAGGTTGATGCTTCTGCTTAAAAGCTTTACCACGGGCTTGATGAGATTCCGCAATGAATTTCGGTCCTCGAGGCCTCTTATTGGTGGTAAGAATCAACTCATGGTACCTCTCCTTTCTTTGAAGCACATTCATCAAATCGCTGAAGGTTTTGATAGTGCCTTTCTCGCGGAGATCGCGGTACTGATGCGACAACATGGACGCAGATTCTGGGAACGTCGTGAAAGTCTTCTCCATCATATCATCATCGGTCTTTTCGACCCCACAAAAGCTCAAATCAGATTGCAAGTTTAGCATAGTCTGATGATATTCCTGGACGGAATCAAAATCCAGTAAGCGGATTTGCTCCCAATCAGACATGAGGTCTGGGAGTTGTGCGTCATGCACATTGTCGAAGCGGTCCTTGAGGATATCCCATAGCTCTTTGGGATCAGTTTTCCTCAGGTATTGCTTCTTGAGCGTTGGATGGATATGGCGCCTGAGAAACATCAGGGCTTGTGCTTTCTGTTCAGGAGAAGCGTGTAAGCATTCATCCTCAGGAGGGTTGATGGTGGCAGTAAATCTTTTACCAATGAAAGTGTTCTCAACATCTGAGACCCACCTCTTGTATTCCTTGCCTTGGACATCCAAGATGTCAAATTCTGGACGCTGAGTGTCAGCCATCTACAGAACACAAACAGGGAGACGTTAGTATGTTTGAATACTAATCAAGTTTGATTGTTCTTTTAGAACAGTGCCAAGATATATCATGGTCACATAAATCGATGCTTAACGTGACTTCAAGTCACAATCGATATCTTCCCTTTGTTTTCTTTCCAAAAAAAGAATAATACGTTATGGTTCACAGTGACATCACAGTCACAAGCATAACGGTGGCCGGTAACATCACAGTTACCCCAATAAACGTTGGCACCGGGGTGACTAAATCCCCGTATGCCGTCCCGAGAAGCGATAGAATCGGGATGAAGAAGCAGGGACACGGAAAGGTCCCGGAAGAAAACAAAACCCAACTATTGAAATTTTCATAAGCGGGAACGTTTATAAAAATATTTACCTCTTCAAGAGAAGCTTGATCAAACGAAACTTGACTCTTGGGGAAGCTTGTTTTCTTCGATTTTTCTTGATTTCTTCTTAACCACGAATAAGGGTTCGCGGATCGCTTGCTTGGCTTGCGAGCAATTTTGATCTTCTGGCAGAT
The DNA here is from genome assembly GCA_963682095.1 of Potentilla sterilis. Lineage (NCBI taxonomy): Eukaryota > Viridiplantae > Streptophyta > Magnoliopsida > Rosales > Rosaceae > Potentilla > Potentilla sterilis. Next base: position 13,856,406 of record OY821759.1, on the reverse strand, counting down.
GCGTGCAAAAAGTAGCACGCAAGTGAGAGCTGCTGGCGAGCGGGTTGTCTGCCTAGAGGCAGAGGAGGAGCAGTACTGGAGGGTACAGTGCGGCAGGCGAACAGCGCAGATGCTGCTGAGAAGAGGCCGACGGTGCCGAAGGGAAGAATCGGCGGCCGACGGTAGGTTAGGGTTTCGAAAAAAATTCGGAATTAGGGTTTCTAGGGTTTATTAGACGGGAGGCTAGAGCAACGTGCTGATAACGTGTTGTAGGAGAAATAGATTGATAAATCTCTCTGTGTTTATTCATTGATAAGGAGGCCTTTATATAGGCATTACATCAAGTATCCCTGGCGAACAGGGATTCCCTATCTAATAGAGTATCTAGACTTCTAGTCTTATTAGGACAAGACACACCACGGAAGTTACGGAGTTAACCTTCCTTGAACAGTTGCAACTTTGTTGAATAAGAAAAATATTGGATAATGTTCCTCAGATTTTGGCCTCAATTTGACTAGTTATCCCATATTGCGTTTGAATACTATGCGATGACAATCATGACATTATTCGATTGAGATTATAAACTATGTACTACTCTAGAAGCATAACTTAGAACTTAAGACTAACAGCTAAAGGAGTTAGGACCTTAAGCAATGACAAAACTATGAACATGCATCTACAAATTTAATCAAGATGTCTGATCTATGAATAATAATGACATATAAAAAAGGCAGTCGATCTGTAACTGCGCGCGATCTCAGAAGTAAGATCTGATCCGAGAGGTTGAAAAGAAAATCATGTGTGAGCAAACAAACGTGCGTGGCCTAATTACAGCAGTTTGTAGAGGAGAAAGGAGTAGCGAAGACAGGGAGAGGAGCAGAGGCTACGGTGGGCGAGAACAGTGAAATGGCAGCGGCAACTACACTAGGAACGGTGGCCACCAGCGCAGCCTGAAAAGGGGAGAAGCCCTAGTGCATGCCTTGCACCATCTTGATTAAGTGTTCAAATTAAATTTGAATCCAACTCTTGACTAGGAAATGCTTTTAGCTTAGATATCTTGGTTGTTTGGCTACAAGCACTAATTCTTAATCACCAGAATTTCGATACGTAATGATGCTTAATCGATCAGCTATAAAATAAGAGGGATGTTCATCGGAAAGCAGTTCTCTTTCCAATTTTCCTGTTGACTTGCACCAGAAAGCCGAACAAATTTAAGGGGAGGAGATCACAAAAGCCTTCAGCCCCACACCAAGAATAGCTATACTAGTTACAACACATTCTCCATATATTTCTTCAAGGGATTACTTCGACGATCTGTGGCATCAAAAGAAGTAAAAAGAATCCACTTGGGTCCCAAGTTCATGTTCTCCTGTGGGAATAACTTCAATTTGCAGCTATAAGTTAATGCAATCTTACAAGGGTAGCATCATGGCCTGTCCTTGTTAAACTTAGGTGATTGCCAGTGGGTTTGTTCAAATCATCAATCTCAGACTCTGAGTAGCTGAAACTAATAATGTAAACCTAAGCTAAGCTCGATGGGTTTCCGGAGTGCAGTGTTGTATACCATTCAAAGGAAAATTATTCAACGCATCGAGGTACAAGTGAACCGAAACTTAAATATGTAATTTTAACTATTTATTTAATCACCAACTATTCATATAGCCCTTATATTCGAGGGGAAAGTAAAGATAAAGTTGGAAAATACTATATCTAAAGCAAATTAGAGAGGAACTAGTATGTCAACATGATTATTAACAACATAAATCGCAAGATAAAATATTATAAAAAGCGGCGTCCACAATATCCAGCTATTGAGGTGTTAAGAGACACTGACGGAGTTAAAAAATAGTTACGTAAATGACTTAAACACTATTGATGCAAGTATACCTTAGTGCGCTGAATTTACTCCCCTTCAAAGTGTTTCACTATTCTAGAAGGCTTAATTGACAAGTTATTATATTTCAAGAAAGCTTAGTTCGTAAAACTTGTGACATATGGAATTGAATGACGTGCTAGAGAATAATATGTTGATTAAACTAGGATATCACTCAAATGTTGATCAAAACAGGGGATCAGAATGATTAACGAAGGTGATGACATGAAGAATGACGCGACATTTTATCTTCTGCAAAGATACAGTATCGAATTAAGCCCTAGCCGACCTCTCAAGTATTGTCGATTAGGGTATTATATTTGTTTTCATTGCAGTTTTTTTTTTTCTATGCATGCCTGATTTTTTACTTTTTTTTGGTTGCTATCAGACTATCTTTAAATTGAGTGAATGAGACTCAAGAAACTCGGTATAGGCAATCAATCAAATATAGGCAATCTATAGAACTGAAGCAGAACTGAGTTTCTGACAAGAATGGAACGTGACATAGCGAGGGGAATGTAATTGATCCAATCCTGCGTTGCCTTAACGAATGGGGAACTTTAGTTGGTATTTGTTGGACAATCCTGTGAATCACTACTTTGAAAGGCTGATAGCAAAGTTTTACCCCCCACCCAACCCCATGCTCATAAAAGGTTTTGCAAGACGAATGATCGAGTTACTTTCAACAATTAGAATGTTCCTAGTTACAACTTCTAACTCTCCTATGCCATATCCCATCGTATAACCTAGAGCACCAAGAACACATGGACTAATAACATCATAAAAATTTAGAACCCAAATCTAGTAACTGGTTAGTCATCGTCTGATAAACAAACTACGTCAGGGGTTCCACCTGTATTTACTGGGTTGGCAGATGTACTACTCACAAAAACAGGGCCACGATGGTTCAATGAATTCAAAGCCGGCAGTGACAACAAACTGCCTGGTCGATTCGCACCAGAGCGTCTCTCCATATCCATGAGCAAGTTCAATGCAGATCCAGGATTAGGCGTCGAGCTACGTCCTGCACTTTCAACATGTGGTGCCCCACTACAGGAAACAGTCTGTTGTGTGGGAGCTGGCATTTGAGGTATATGCGGAAGTGATGGAGATGTCGCTGGGGCGCTGCTATGAGAATGGGGATTTGACATCCCACCTTGCTGAGACAGAGGAATGGTGCCTGTAAGGAAATAAATTGTTTATTAGCACGGAGATGATACAATGTAGGGGGTAATATATTCACTGCATATGGTGTACCTGCTTAGGCCACCAGCTAAAATTACTACAATAAAAAATACTGAAATACCATGAAACTAGCATACGAAAACGTTGTACAAGGTGTTGTACCTGTAAAGGATGTTGACGGCCTAAATGGTTGGAGATGTGGGGCTGGGGCACGGATCTGACCTCCACCTTGGGGGATTCCTGTGGAACCAGAGAAGGTACCGATGTGAGGGGGTCTTGCTGGAATGGACGAAGAAGCAGGGGAAAGTGGAACAGTCTGCATGATTGGAGCTGTGTAATGCTGACTGGGTGCAATCGCAGATGCAGGTAGGGTCATTTGCAGGCTGGGAAAGGGTGCACTAGAAGTCTGCGGTCTGAGTATTGGTGCAGTACAAGAAGCCTGCTGGCTAGGTGAGAGTGCAATAGAAGTCTGCATGCTAGCTGCAGGAAGGCTGGTTGATGGTGAACTAGAAACTGAAGAAGGCCTCTGTCCATATAACTGAACCAGCTGCTGGACGAAAGTATTTCCATCTGCCAGCCAAATGACAGTGAGCAATGGCACGAAAGTAGGTATGGACAGGAAAGTTAATGTATAAATGCACAAAATTATATTCAGGAGAACAATGGGACTATACAATGCATGGAGATGAAGATATAGTTTCAATATAAAACCATCTGATACAACTGAAATAAGTTGAGTCTTTACTACCCTTTGAGATGGTGGATCTACAAGATGCAGGTTCATTATGACGAGGTTTAATAAACAAGGAGAAGTCTATACAAATCAGTTGCTAATTTGTAGCCTGGACATGGAAGCCGCATTCAAAGCATTGGTTTTAATTGTGAAATAGGGGTGCCAATTAATTAAATGACAGGCTAACACCAAATTAAGGCAACATAATTAATGGGTGAGTTATCTGTATAATTAATGAACAGCTTGTGCTCAAGTGAGCTCACACAACCCTAACAAAAACGCATTGAGAAGCTTAAAGATTTTAATTCATTTTTAAGATTGCGATTAACAGAACAACTATTTTTAATAATTAAAGAATAAAACCAAAGAAGACACAATATAGACCTTAGGCAGCCAAATGAAGCCACATTATCTTTTCAAACCCTAGCTCTAATTGACCCGTCTTCTCCAATACCCCCCTTAGATCTCATGAATTCTATCTTTGAACTCCTTCAAGCCACATTAGATCTCATGAATTCTATCTTTGAACTCCTCCAAGCGAAAACAATATTCAGAACCTTCAGGTTTCGCATCTAAATATATCTCCCCCCCAGCATATTTGAAATTGAAATTATATAGAACACACACACACACACACACTCCCTCTTTCCTCTCCCTCCCATTTCCTTGTGTAAAATAACACCTATAGCCAAGGCTTCAATCACATATTCAATCCCCTGAACAAGTTAAGAGTCAAACAAAAGAAAAGCCCAGTGATGATCCTTGACCTTACATGCTGTGTTGTATGTGGAATTAAAAGGAAAGGAACAACACAGAAGCTATAATTCAGAAGTGTCATACCTTGCTGCACTCCAGATGCATTTGACGCCCTAAGATCCATGCATTTAGACCTAAAAGCCTCAGCCAAAATTTTATTCATTAAAACTTTATTGTGATTTGCATCTAGTTCCTTCTGCACATGCCGAAATTTGGCTTCTTCCTCCTGAAGTTTAGTCTCACATTGCCGACGAAGTTCAGCAACAGCCTCCTCTATTTTCTTGTCATAATCAGACTTGAGACGCAGCTTCTGTTTGAGACAAACACTATTTCAGAAAAAGTTTCTGAGAAAAAAAAAACACAAAAGGGATTATCTAAACAGACCTTATCTTCAAGAGACTTAATGTTTTGTTCAATTTCTTTATTCAATCTTTCCAATTCAGTTTGAAGTGGGTCGGGGTGTGAATGTTGAGGCATCCGTAGTGTCCCCTGAGGAGCAGCATGTATAGGAGGACTATTAGTTACACAAGTAGCCCTTGTTTCTGAAAAAGGTTGCTCAGATCCAATATTAGGTATATCAATAAGCTGATGCAAGGATAGAGTTGGTGCAGGCTGCAAAGCAGTTTCATTAGATTGATCAAAATAGTTCTCAAAAAGTTGTATGGGAGCCTGAGAAACTTGGGGTGAGGTGTGATCTTCCCTACTTGGCTGAATTTCAATTCCAATAGCTGCAGTCTCAAGAGGAGGCTGTAGTTGAACTACAGATGTACTGGGTGGCACTTCATGATCAGATTCTACAATGCCAACAAATTGCGATACTGGATTTTCAACAGGTTGACACGTAATCTGGTTCACAGTAGTTCGTGCATCTCCATCTTGTACCGTGTTGGATGTGGCTAACAGAACACCTCTGTCTTGATTTTCAATACTTTGATTAACTTCCATTGCACAAGTTGAAGATAATCTTTTAGATAATTGTACCACTGAGTCTTCAAGATCAGATTGATCGGATGCTATGATTGCAACAGATTGGGATCCTGGATTTTCAACTAGTAGGCAAGTATTCTGCTTTTCAAAAGCTTGTGCATTTCCATCTTGCCCTGTAGTTGAGGTGGCCAAGCCAGTACCTTGAACTTGGTTCTCATTATGTGGCTGGATATTAATTCCAGCAGCTGAAGAAAAGTGACTACGGTCTGGTGTCTCAGAGGATGGTACTACAGGAAAATTAGTGGCCACTCCATGGTCTGAGTGCTCAGGTTCTATATTTGCAACTGATTGAGCAGCTGAAGATAACTCAATATTGACTACATTCTGCTGGTTGACCCCAGTTGCAATATCAGATGTGGTAACATGCTCTTCACCGTTCCCTGTCTCCGTAGAATTTTCAGCAATAGGTTGTTCAGATGAAAGCGGAACCCTAGAGAGATGATTCCCTAGGGCATCGATTGAACTGACGGTTGCAGCCACTGCCAACCCGACCTCATTACCTGGTATGTTAACTGTCACAACATTATCAGCATGATGCATCGAACTGACCGTCTCATGCAATTCCAGTGAAGCCTCTATGTCAGGCATGCTTATTGCAGCCCCATGAGGATACTGTTCTGTAGCAGACAGAGTCGGTGGACCATCACTTGAACTGATAGCTATGGGCTCTTCCGGTCTATCATCCCTACCACAAATGGGTAATTTGTCAGACTTGTCAATCCTTTCTTCAAAAGAAGGAAGACAGGATGTGACAACTTTGCTAGAGAAGATTTCCGGGACATCCAGCAGACCCTCCCTATTTTCTGAAGTGCCTCCGTTAGTCATCAGCTCTTTGGGACAAGGATTCACAGAAGAAACAATTTCCTGATTATCAGAAGAAATGACATCCTTGTTTTTCCCACTAAAATCAGAAACCTCAGAAGTCATTGGATCAAGTGCACCATTTGCAATAATGGGTCTAGCTGAAGTCATGACTGTTCTAACGGGACTGCTACATGCTACTGTTTCATCAAGTGCATTTGAAGGTGGCTTATTTAACAACTCACCATCAAACCACTTTTGCACTTCCTCTACTCTTTGGTTCTCCTTCTCTTTAAGCTTAAGTCTTGCTTCCAGCTGCAATTTCTCGAGAAGTTGCAGTTGTATGTCCACCCGGTTTTTATGCTCTTCAATTTCCTTTTCAAATTCAGTTTCCATGATCCTCAGTCTATCTGCACTCACTAAAGTAATTCGACTTAAAGCCAACTCTATTTTGTGCTTCCTTTCGAGTTGCTCCTTTTCCTCCTCGTAAAATTTCAAAATTTGATTTTTCTCTTCGGATTGTTTCTCAACAAGCTTTTTCAGCTTCTTCTCGAACTTTTTCCGAAGTTCATTGACACATTTTGAGAAATCTTTTTTTGCTAAATATAGCTGATAATCTTCAATACCTGATTTGACCCCCTGCAAGTTTGAATGTGAATCACTATTTGAGTGTTCAGAAAAATTTGGAGAGTCTGCAGCCTTAAAATTCCTTGTACGGTAAAGAAACGTTTTCTTCAGACACCGCAGCATTGAATAAACACGGTCCGCCTCTTCCTTTTGACAATTGAAGTTTAGATGCTGCTTTGCAAGTGCAAACGATTCTTTGTGGTCGATTTTGTGGTTCAGAATTGAAGCCACAGTCCAACACTGGAATGTACAGAATCAGTTAAAAACAAAGAGAACAGAGAAAAAAAAAAGAGAATGATAAAAGTTGAAGTAAATAAAAGACAATAATTTCTCAACATCATTGCTGGCTAAAATAACAAATTGCTTCAGATCTCCAAAATCCCAACCCGTTATTCAACCTCAGTTGAATACAGATTATCATAATAATAGTAGAAATTGAATCAATTTTATCGTTTTAATACCCACCCCCCAATAAGTAACTTTAGAGTTGCAGAGCTTTCAGTTGAGTGGAATGTCAAGAGAAGATACAAAATATGGATCGATAATAGATTTATTTTATTTCTGTAGATTGAGCTGGTGACTAAAGATTCTTTACTCTAATAACATTAAAATTTTCAAAAATGGGATGAGGCCACGTATCAGTTTTTTTAATTTTGACCAAGTGAAAGTAAAACTATACAGGTGTTAAAACAAAATCATCAAAAATTATTGCACTAACAGACAGAAATATCAGTGCTTGAATGCATCCAAAAACTCTTCAGTTTAACATATCAATAAATAATAGACTGTTTCCTTCAGAACAGGCTGAAAAAGCTCAACAGACAGCGATATATTGCATGAAAGAGGAAGATGATTCTAACCACAGATATCTGAAATGCGTGCAATATGGTTGCTGGTTCTCTATTAACAATGTGATTCTTCACTACATAGTCAAGAAACTTTTCAACCCAAACCATCTGAAGATCCTGCATTGTAGTATGATTAAAACGATATCATCAAAGGATCATCAAAGAAGAAAACTATATATTACTGAGATGTAGTCGAATGGTGGCTTTAGAACAACAGCAAAGTCAAAAATAAAATAAATCGTAGGTAACAGGATAAATCAATTTACATACTGAGAGTTGTAGGATTCCACAAAGTTTTGATATCTCCGGCTTCAAATGAAGATGCAGACTCTTCTGGGCGTCTAGCAATTTTCTTCTCTCCTCAGATATATCACTATCTGGTATTGCAAATATGCTTTTGTTATTTACAAACGCACATAACCTAGAAGAAGAGCAAGGCACATTGTCTGTTTGAGTTACAGAAGCTCCTGCAAAATAGAGATGCTTTCAGAAACTAGTGGAATTCAAGCAGTCGACAGGCTGACTCTAATATTGCACCACCATACTACTCTTGCGAAGATGTCTAAAACAATATTGAATAGTTCAAAAGTACAGCCAATTACCATCATCAGATAGAGGAGTTGATTTCCCCTCAAATCCAGGTCTTAGATTGACCGCATCGTTATTACTATTTCCCACCTTCTTCCGTTTTTTTACAGCTTCATCTGTATGTTTTACCCTTTTCCTGTTCCTCTGAGACAAACCAATACAATATTTCCACTGAGGATGTTTTTCCTCCCACAGTTTTAACCAATAACTGAGTGGTTTCCCATCACCCATATGCTGACATTTCAATTCACCAAACAATATACTCTTTGTACTGTAACCTCCTCCTTTTTGATGAGCTCTTGAGATAGCAGAGAAACCACTGAAGCCACTATTTTTGGCATCCTGAGGAAGTAGGGACACAAATTCCTGGATGACATCTTTCAGAGGTGCTTCCACTGGTAAGATACTTACACTGGAGCCTGATGAATGGAACTCATTCAGTTTAAGAAACTGATAAGCTGCACCCCACGGAAGAAGCAATTGACAATTATTCTTGTTAATATGATGCAAATCGCTATCAAGAATCTTCTCCTCCTTTGCCAAAATCAGAACTTTTTCCTCTACAGTACAAGTGGAATATAAGCGAAATACTTTTATCTGCTCAAACTGTGAATCAATTGATATCTTTTGCAAGGCTCGTACATCATTCACTGGGTTCCAGTCACTACCAAATATAATAATAGTATCAACTGATGATAGTTTGATGTTCGGACGACAGGCACGAGTCTCCAATAAAAACACAAACCTACTACATTCCTTATTGTTAAACTTGTCCATTGCCTCACCCTTCTTAGTGGGAACAACACCCTGTTCAACTCGTTCATAAGAGTCCTCACCATACCTTTGACGCAGGAAATCATCCAATATATCTCCTATACAAATTCCAACACCACCTATTGACTGCAAATAAAAAGAGAAAACAGTCATATAACAATAAAGAAATGAACGAACATTAGAATGACACAATCACTGCATTCCAGATTACATTGAGCATAAAACTACACATAATTGTGGAAACTCATATGGAATTATTCATCTTTGTGTATTAGAAGTCTGAACTTATTTAATTCTATATATCCTTTTCTATTATGGATTCTGTCCCACATGATATGATTGTTGGATTGATTACATAAACACTCCAAATGGTAAAAAGAGCGCACTTCCACTTTAGACCTCGATCTTCCAAATACCAAACCAGTCCTTCAGGTTTGACTGTGTTTTCACCTTTGCCTCACAAATCAACTGATAGACATGATGTAGTAGAGACATATACTAAACCTTCCTTGCAGTTTAAAAGTAATGCTTGCACTCTCTTTATAACTCATTTTCTTCAACCATCTAACTTCACATTCAAGTCTATTATGGTTTCAGTATATCCAATCCTACAGCAATTACCTCAAAAGCCCTTAATTGGTTAAAATTCCTACCATAACTAAACTCACATTCCCTAAATGTTACCAGTAGAATCACCTCTGAAGGATGTCATCCACGAATTTCAGTTTTAGGGAATGCAGTGATGGTGTCACTCTTTGTGAATATATTGATATTTACTATAAATATCTTAATACAGTATTTTCATGTACAATAAAAGACAGTATTCCTCACAAAATAAAATAATAATAAAAGAAATTAAATGTCATAAAATTACTAAGTTGAGTACCTGATATAGGATTACCACTCTTAGACCTCGATTCTTTATCTCCATAAGCATCATGTCAAGAAGCTGAAGCTTTCCACTTGCCTTTATTCCTGCATCCAGCATTGCCCTCTTTTTTTCTTCGAAACTGTCAATTGCTTGAATGCCTTCAAGTTCCATAACTTTCTCTTGTAAAGATGCTTCCTCAATATAAGGGTGATCACAGCACTGTTTAGTACCATACAAGTAACTTAATGCAAATCCACAAGGAGGGGTGATGAAAGGTGGAGAAAAAAATATAACATGACAAATCACCAGCCACAAATAATACAGCATAGGTAAACTCAAAGTTTCAAAACATCAGGAAAACAACCTTAGTTTGTCATAAGTTGTGAAAATCATAGGGGAAGCAATAACGAATTCAAACATAAAACAAATAGTTTTTAAAAAAAAAAATCAGTATATATCGAAAACACAGTAATCTTTATAAAAAAAAATTAAACAATTAAATAAAAATAAATGAAAACACAGGAACCACACTTATGAGCTATGGTGCATCTCATCCATTTCGAACCCACCAGTCACTCTTTCTAACAGAATCAATAATGATCATAGTTCTATCACATCTTCATCCTTTGAGGTTTGTCTAAACAAATTTCTAATTCAAGGAGTATTTGGATTAGCTAATTTCTGTTATTGGGTTATGGATTCTTTGATAATCTATTACCTTGAAAAAGTATGATTTAAAGGGTTCCCTACCCAAAGTCTTTGAAAAATCTCATGTGTACCCAAATTCCAATACCAAAGCTAAAACACTGAGCAAATTGGTGCATTACAGGAGAATGTCTTTGATACTAGTTGATGCTTTAAGTGTTCTTAAAACAGGTTTTGTATCCCAGCAGCCAGGCCAATATCCTAGACTCGTGATAACCATAGGTCTTATTACACAGTAACATATAGAATCTCCATCTAATGATATTTTCCAAACCCATCCCAACAAAGAAATACCCCTTTCTACCAAAATACCAAATCCCAGAACTCCTTAACCTCCTTCTTGCCTTCCCCAATTCTACCCAGAACTGCTTAAATCCCAATGTCCAAGGGACAACTCAACCCCATGTCCATATCCAGGCTAATACAAATTTCCAAGCAATGGTATTCTTCAAAGTCAATATAACAATGTTGTAATCAAAGCAAATACAGACTATGAAAACCATGGGAGTATATAAGAATACAGTAGATAATGAAAAGATAAGCACACATCATGCAACCATAACTAAACTAAAGCAAAAGCAACAAACCTTTCGGGTAGATCTAAGTAGATCGTGGAGTGCTCCAACAAGATCTTTTGATGAAGAGACATGAAGCAAGGAGGGGTTTAACAGTAGCTTTTCACAGTACAGCTCTCGCTGAACATTCGATATCTCTACAGGAACCCAGTACTCTATAAACCTGGACGAATCTGAAAAAAAATATAAAGTTGGAAACCAAAAGTAAAAATGATAAACAGGCCCTAAGCAATTGTCTGAAACAAAGACGAACCCAACTTTTCATGATTTCCTCATACCATCGGCATCTGATACCTCCACTTCTCTAGCATTCTCAAGTGACTCAGGTCCATCTGACATCGAATGTATATTGGATTCTATCTTTTTCTGAACACACGCAGAACAGTGCCATGCTCCAATAGGAATATCATTCATTGGAGGATCTAGACAAGAAAGATGATAGCTTCTTGTGCATCCTTGTCCATCACAGCACCTGGAATTGAAACAAAACTACCTGATAAGAAAAACATATAATCTAAACATATGAAATTTTTGGATTTTTTTTTCCTTGTTAATTAAGAACAACATAACAGCCACATCTGATCTCCAAAGCCTAATCATCAACAGTTGTGAATAAAGAGAACATAAAAGTCTTGTAAGGCAGCAAATAAAACGACATGCACAGAAGCTATCTGACGTACGAAAAAGGAACTATCTCTAAACCATCTGAAATACCACAACTAGCATTTTCAACTCCCCCTTAACTCCACTCAAGCCATAGTACCCAAAAAATTAATCACTCATTACATCTTCTACCACTACCACTGTGTTTTCCTCCTATCCAAACAACTAAGCTTTATAGAAACTTACATACATCTGTACTATCCCAAATCAGTTTTTCCGCCTTAATCAACTTTAAAAACACTGACTATTCCATAAGACAGAGTAACTGAACTCCCAGTCGAACTTCTGGACATAAAACACATCCACAGAGAGACAAACGAAGAGAAGGCATTCTTGCCATTGGTGAATCTCTTGTAAATCTGGGTGGAGAGTGTAGGTCATTTTTTCAACACTTTGCTTAGCCATAGGGAGAATTGTTTAGGGGGATTGAAGCCTGCTGGATTATTCCAAAGGGTGTTTCGAGCAGTTGGGTACTTGCTCTCGGGCAACTAAACCTTTATAAGGTTGCTTTTGAATGCACTAAACAAAAGCATCTTTTACGGTTAGGGGGGGGGGGGGGGGGGGGGGTGGGGAACCAAAGTCATAAAATATAACAAGCATAAAAGATGAAAATTGCAAGAGCTATATCTAGCATATCATTAAGCTACTTTCCTAATCAGCTGATTATCTAGTTGCAATAATGTGAAAGCCAGAAGAAAAGGTTACCCACAAGAGCTTTCCCCCAAAAGTGCAAATGAGGCATTTATTTTGACTGTACTCTTCACCATTTGATAGGAGATCTGCAGACAACTCCTTCCGCTGCATATAAATGTCAAAATTTTCAGGTTGCCTCACAGCACTATCAGCTCTGACTTCTCCACTATCCAGCTGCAAGTTTTCAGAATATACAGACTTGAGAAACATAGATTGCAACCAGCAACTATGAGATTTTCAGTAAATGTGCATTGCCTAGAAATTTGACAGCATAATCTGGCAGGACTGACATTTAAGATAAGAGAAGGTAAAAGGTTTTTTATTTTTATTTTTTAGTCTTTAACAATCCCAACTACCGAAACAAAGGTTTATGGAGAACAAACACTACTAGCGCAGCAAATACAGTACGGCACACACAGTCCTACAGCAGTTGCAAGAGTTTTTTTTTTATCTATTTATTGTAATTTGATTGAAAGACTCCACTTCTGTATCTTCAGATTTTGTGCTCGCTGAAAATTGATCCGTTCCCAAAAAAATCATTCAATAAGAGATCAGAAAATGTTTACTATCTAAATCCACAAAATAATACCAATGATGGGATACCAAAAAAAATTGAAACTAGACACAAATTAGTTAACAAGACCAGATATACAAAAATGAATGAGGGGCAATACCTTAGTATAAACAGGTAGGAGAAATCTAAAGATATATATCAACAAAAATAATTGCCAACTGAAGGTATATATTTTCCATCTGTGTAAAATTAAATCGAAGAAAGCAGAAACTAGGAAAAGTAGAAATGAAAGCTGAGGCGAAGGGAATGGGGAGGAAACAGACCTTATTTGCACCACCAGATAACTCCTGATTCAGATTTGTTCCACAAGAGCAACAATCCTGCTTCATTGGATTATTGTCTAACCTGATTACATCAAATGAGAAACCATGAGGAAAAAAGAGGTCAGGGAAGGACTCTGAATATTATAAAGTCAAAATATTTATAAGAAACCAATCATTGTCTCCCTGACATAATGCTACTATGATTGCTCAGCATTGACAAACCTAATCTATATCCAACTTATATACACTGAAAGGTCAAAATTATCTCAGAATTTTAGTTAACCAAACTATTGCAATTTAAAACTGCCCCTGCAAATGAATTCGTTATGAGTAACAATAATGCATAAAAGACTACTATAGTGTGAGCATAGAGAAGCAAAAATTAAAATGATGCACAGTTTTCAGAGAAATTTTTACACAAGCTTCCGCTGGTTAACAATGGACAATAATAAATCTGCGACAACCAATTATAACATAACTCCATGTTGATCTCGTAACATAGGATTTATGATTACTGGCCAGAAAGGTCCATTACTTTCAGAAAACGAAAAAAAAAAATAACTAATACAAGAATATACACACTGATATTTCAAGTTCTCAATTTAATTCTTAGCATATCCCTATATTCATCTCTTGCAAGTGAATCAGAATCAAACTAACATCAGAAACAAATCATCTGAAATTTTCATCAAGCTGCAGCTTAAGGCAGAAACAATTTATATATGAAACAAGTACTTGAAAATCATTATTCAATAGGAAATCAACCAAAATAAAATAAATCAATGTCAGACTGAATATGGAGAGTACTACGCATAATAAATTTTGAGTGAGAGTAATTTTTATTCAATGGTTGATGTCATCAGATGTAAATTAATTGGAAAACAACCACTTATAGAAAAGGAAACGGAATGATGGTTGAGTCTAGTGATACCTTTGTCTCTTGAAACAGACACCACATGTTTCAACTGGATGATTTCCTGTACAGCCAGATGGCCAAAAAGAGATGGCATCAACCACGGTGCAGACATTTTTACTTGCATTTCCTCCAGAAGAATCAGATTCTCCATCAGCCATCTCTCTTTTTCTTTTAGAAGGTGTAATACAGTCGCTGCCTTCTAAGCCAGTATGAACATCAGAAATCCCTCCATTTGATGTAGAAGTTGTCAGTTCTGGCGACTTCAACTTTCCCATGGCAGAACAATCCACCTGTACCCTTTCAGGCACATGATCAATCTCTTCAGTTATGGTACTGTAACGTGGTGGTGGTGTACGTTCATCACTATGTTTCTGAACATGAACTGAAATCCAAACAGTACAGTGAGAACGATTAGAATGAGTTGTTTCAATGTGACAACAATTTAGAGAATTATATTATAACTACAGAACAGTCAGTCATTTACCTGGAGCTTTAACATGCCCTTTGAGACTTCTAATATAAGCGCGCGAGTTTAATCTTTTTTGTTTGACCTGCCTATGTCCTATATTTTGCTTCTCACTTTTGCAAAGTTCTTTAGTTCCCAAGGTCAATTTTTTCACACTCTTCTCTTTTTGTTCCTTTTTCTCCTTCAGTGATGGCGAAACCAAGCTTTTATTAGATGTTTTAGATGCAGAAGAAGTGGATGAGTGAGTCTTGCCTCTCTCAGACCTCCTTAAAGGACTCGGCGTCAACTTATTCTCAACTCTCTCGGACTTCTTCTTAGCTGGAGGAGTTTCAGGTATTTTTTTCTCAATTTGTTCAGACTTCTGTTTACTAGATGGGCTCAGAGTGTTGTTTTTCTTCAACAACGTTTCTCTAGAAGACCTCCTTAAGACAGGTGTACCTGACATTGAGGAGCCTGAAGTACTGGACCCTTTACTACTAATATGCCTCCCAATGGAGTTGTTACTTTCGTCATCCTTGACTTTCCGACTAGATCGTGTGTCATGTACCATAATTAACTGTAGTCAATGTAAGATTGCCAGAAGACTTTAGGTTAAGATTACCGCCGGCTATAAGTGACCGCAAGATGATAAGAAAAAAGACTATCTAATATCAGGGCTATCAAGCAGCTCCCCGCATATAAAAGGCAAATAATCACTGCACATGAGAATAGCATTGAAACTTCCACATTAGAAATATTCATGGATGTGAATAACAGAAACCTTATATCCAACCGATGATATAGAGAAAAAAAAAATAGCATTCCAAATTTGAAGACAACATCAAATACTATCACCTATATCGACCTCAGAGTCCCCAAAATGTTCAAAATGTGTACTAACAATAACAATATATCTCTTGGAACTTGAAACTTTGAAGAAAAGATGAATCAAACCACTTTACGGGACTACTGGAGGGTTTGAAGTGATGATCAAAATTGTTCCAAACAAATTCTGTTGGCTTACCACTATCTTTGAAGGCTTAAGCTGTTGCAAATTTGGGGTGGGGACTAGCACTCTTCTATCTATACTCTAAAATAATTTATGCTTATTCTAAAAAAATATTGCACGTATACACACAACTACCCTACTCACCGAAAAACCATAGTCTGAAACTCTGTATCTGCCTTCCAATCTAAAAGAATACACCTAAGATGTCCTTCTGCTATATGGTTTCCATTAACTCTTCTACTTCTTTCCATGGAAAGCACCCAATTAGTAGCGGATACACTACAACCCCAAAGATTTTCACCTCTCAACCCTTTGCCAAAACCACATTGCCTTTGACAAAACAGAAGGTGCCCCTGCCGGAACCTCCCAGCTCTCTCGCCACCCTAAACAACTCCTGCCATACATAGCAACTCCACTACACAACAATCACATTACTCACTCGAATTACCGGTCCAAAAGCAAAGGCAAATCCTTATGCCAGTCCCATTAACTATAAACCTCACAATGCATGTCGAAATTGAAACTCAAAAACACATTGAGGAAGCTAAACCACTGCTACACAAAGCAAAACAGGCCGCCTCTACATCAATGTACATCAGCCCAAAACCAAAACCGCAATAACTAAAACCGAGTTCCATTCGCACAATGTGGAACCCCAAGAACCCTAATAGAAAATTACGCTAGCATAATCAAAACCCTAATTCACCAAGAATCGCAATTTCAGGCAAGATTGTCATCGCGCGAAGAAGAATAGGAACAAGTGATTAAGACTAACCTGCATCAAAAGTTCGGTGCTTAGTTTCCCTTTCTTTGATGATCAGATAGAATTTTAGGATTCGACGTCGTCACCCAGAAATTCTTGGGCTCAAAGAGAGAAGCTTTCCCTGAAAAAATGACGATTGGTTTCGGTTGTGGTGAATTTCTATTGCTTCTACTCTTCACACAGTGACTGAGGACGAAACTGTCATTTTACGTATTTCCAAACCGCTGGGTAGGGAGAGAAATGGTTTCTGAGTTTCAGGGTGTGGGAAACAATGAGCAACTTTGACAGATTTGGAAAGGACCAGAGAGAAATATGTCTTTGGGAAAATTTCACTAGATAAATGCCCATCACCTCCATGTTACATATATTTGCATAAATGAAAATGCTATGATTGTAATTTGTAAATAAATACTGTATACACATGTTATTTTTTTGGGAAAAACTATTGTCTTTTTAGTACGCGAGTTTTTTTTTTTCGGGAGTTTCTATTTATATTTTCGACAACACTTCGATTTCTTTACTATTTAGACCTCTTTTATTTTCCCAAAATACCTATAGTTCTTGAAAATTAATAAAAATTTTCTTTTTAGAATATTCTAAAAAAAAATTTGTAATTAGTTCTTTTTTAATTTTTTAAAACATCTAATAATCATATTTTCTCATCTATTATTAATTTTGTTGAGACTGTGAAGGTTGTTTATTCATAATCACAGTACAACTATTTACACGTTTTTTAAACTAATCACTGATTATAACTACTGTATTTGAAACATCTAATAATCATATTTTCTCATCCATTATTAATTTTGTTGAGACTGTGAATGTTGTTTATTCATAATCACAGTACAACTATTTACACGTTTTTTACACTAATTACTGATTATAACTACTGCATTCAAGCAAGCGAGGCCCAAAAATAATCTGACCGAAAAATAAAAAAATTAAAACTAATACAAATTTTATCATCTTTCAAAATTTATATCAAATTTTACTTTACCGTCGATTATTCAGGATTATAGATTTATCGTTCTTAGACAACAGTAAAGTGAGATATTAATTAATTTATTTATTTTTGTATGCTCGAAGGAAAATATTCATACATGGTTACTTGTCATGCTTCCTATATATTTTCATGCAGAGAAACTATAAAATAATGTCTCTCTGCCTCTCTCTATCTCTGCTAAACCCTAGCCGTCATGGCTTGGGATTCAAATGGTGCCGCCCATTGCCTAAATCAAGCAAATATTTTGTGTATACCTCCCGCTGTCTCTCTACAGCAATTCAACATTTGTTTTATCCGACGAAAGTTTTCATTTTGCCATCTCCACTGAGTTTTTTCAATATAATTTTGGAGTAGAGTTCATGGAGATTGCTATTGGTCTCTGGTGGCATGGGCTAGCAGCAAATCTGGCTAGTGTTCGACCGGCAAGGAAGTGACTGAAGAAATGATGGTTGAATCTATGGAGACTCAAACTTTGGGAGTTGAGGGA
Source organism: Potentilla sterilis (assembly GCA_963682095.1). NCBI lineage: Eukaryota > Viridiplantae > Streptophyta > Magnoliopsida > Rosales > Rosaceae > Potentilla > Potentilla sterilis. The sequence continues at coordinate 13,838,288 of OY821759.1, read as the reverse complement.
TTTGATTCGAAATCGTCTGAATCGGGTATAAATCAATATGAATTCATCATGGTTGATCTGTGAGAGTACAAGGAGATTTTGGAATTGTGAGCTTCCATCTATTAAGACTTTAATGTCGGTGGAGGGGTGCGTGGTAATGGCACGTTGCTTTGCTGATGGTGTGGTATTATGCAGCGTGATGGTTCGTATTGCAGGGGTGGCGGCGGGTGATCAGCTGATGTACGGCAGAAGACGCCCTGTTGAGGGTGACTCACAGACCCCCACTTGGGGTTGGGTGCCCAAATCAAATTGAGGGCCCGAAACTATTTGGGAGTTTATGGTGTCCTTAGCAGGTGTAGTTATTTTATGGAGTTGGCCTAATATGTGGCCCACATTAATGTGCCATGGTCTTTTAGGGTTTCGCATTTGGGACCCTAGTGAATTATCTCAACTACAAGAGATCATAAGTCGGAATAGCGGATCTTCTGGAGTAGTACTGAATGAATGTTCAAGCTTAATAACTATGCATGAAATGCCCAATGAGTGGATCACGAGACATTTACCACCGTGAGTACTACTACACATCATTTTGTCTATCGATGGCAGCGGACGGGTATTTAATAGTCACTCTGGCTATAGGGCAGTACAAGTTATTCTTATTTTGATGATGCTCCATAAAATATTCTGGATGTGTTACGATACCGTTGTATTCAGCTCACTTGATTGTGTCATAATTTTGTTTATAAAGTTCTTTCGTTGATTAAAAAATTTATTTTTGTATGGTGAGATTTATTTTGGTAGCATGGATTTTTTTTTTTGTAAGGTGAGAGTTATTTCGTAAGATGATTTTTTGGTAAATTCACCTGTGTTGACAAAGTAAATACCAATTTGAAAAAATAGAGTGGTCCAAGTACTGTTTTTAGATATATGAATAGAAGCTTTTTTTTTTTTCTCTCTCTCTCTCTGAGAGAAATGTTATTTTTTTCTCTCTCTCTCTAAGAGAAATGTTATTTATTATTATTTTTTTCTTTTAAGTCGTACTAGAATAGTTATAGCAATTCACATACTGTGAGTGATTAACTTATGAGCATAGGTCGAATATCATTTGGTTTAGTGGAATAGTCTCTCGTTGTTAAGTGAGTGCATAGGCCCCATCCTCTGAAGTAAGTTCACTGGACAATTTTTATTGATTTACTAGTAGTAGCTAATCAATAACAAAAAACACAATTAAACCATTAAGATCGATGAGTAATACTCACCTGGTCACTAGCTGACCAAAAGATTCATGCTCAACCACCCTTAGATTTACATCTAAGGATTAAGAACAAAGCAACTCAACTTAAAAATAATTCTCCTCATCTTTGGATTTACATCCAAGGGTAGTTGAGCATGAATCTCTTGGTCAACTAGTGACCAGGTGAGCATTTCTGAGATCGAACATGTTAAAGGGTAATCAACTTAAACAATAATAGTGCTTTTAAACTAATCACGACTCATTGTTGGATCTACCTAGGTAATACCGTAATAGGTTTTCCACTTTAGATATTAAGAAAATAAGACTTAAAAGATAACAATCTTAATAACGGATGCTAATATACGCTTGCTATTTTATGTTTGCGACTACAAAACACAAACAAGCAGGAAGTGGGATTGAAGCTAAAGTTCAACAAACATGTTTCATATCATTCGAGAATCTAACATCAATATTCAAAACTTCAATCTAAAAAAAAAAGTCTCTCTTGAATCAAAACTATAACTAGAATTATCTTACAAGAACTAGAAACCAAAAATAAAGTAAAGAGGTTCATACTTACGCTTTTAGAGTCTTCAAGGGAAGCAAGAAGCTTCAAAACGTAGAGAATGATGGTTGCCTATACCAAGGGATAGATGAATGAAGATGTAGATGCTTATGATCCTTGTAGTTGCAAGAATAGACCGATGAATGTCGAAACTTAGGAGGAGTGAAAGGGGCAATATATTGCGAGTTTGATTCAGGATTTGAGAGAAGATTTTTCTCATTGCAAAAACATAATTAGATAGAGCACATCTACTTGATTTACAAGTTAACTTAACCAATCAGTAAATTCTAATTAGATGTAGAGATAACTTTTGAATCTTCATCTTGATTTCCTTTCTTTTAGCAATTATCTCCTCAAAAATCTCCCAAAAATATCTTCCATGATTATTTCCTCAAAAATCTCCCAAGATCATCTCCCAAAAAAAGCATGGATAATTATCTCCTAAAAAATCTCTCAAGATTAACTCCCCAAAATTTATCTCCCCAAAATCTTCTAAGATTATCTCTTTTAAAATCTCTCAAGATTATCTCCTAAAAAATCCTGAATAAACAAAAATTCCCTATTTACTTGAGATTCTACTAAATTAGACTATTAGGTCAAGACACACACATTAGAAGTTATGGAATTAATATTCAATATGCTTCACTTTCTTTAATTCTTAGATCAAATTTATTAACTTGGATATTTCAAATTGCATCTTCTATATTGTGATGTCATCGATTTTCAAATTAAGAAGATTTCCAAAAACAGATGACAACGGGATTTCCTAAAGTGATACTTGAAAGTATCCCAATTTGAAATAGGAAAGTTGAATAAAGGGATAAATGTTTAATTAATGTACTCTAACTTTTTCTTTGTTTTAGTCCTTGCACGTGTACTTTAATTCTAAAGGTCTCTCAAGTCACAAATTTTAATCTGAAAGGTCTATTCCATTTAGTCATTTGTTAGTCTGATGATATGGCAGTTAATGATTCGCCAACTCAGCCTAAAAAACAAATTAACTAACAAAAATACCCCTATTTTCAGTTTTGTAAAGAAAGTAAATATTTGTAAATCAATTAGGAGATTACATAGCAATATTCAGCATGATTCTTTTCTTTTTATGTTTCCTAGTTTGAAGTTGTATTCTTGTACTCAAAGACATCTTGTCTTACTCTCCAAGATATCTCCTGTATAAAACCCTTCAGATATGTATCAATAAGATTATCTTCTGCCAATATACTTGTTTTCAAGGTACCAGAGCAGGTACTTTGAATTCCATAGCAGCAGTCCTCTTTTTCTTGTCATCATGGTGAAAATAGATGGTGAGGAGATCCCCACATCTTCTGGAGGCAGCATCTCTGATATCTCTAATTCTTTTTTTATTCATCACTCCGATCATTCCGGTTTGGTGCTAGTTTCAAAACCTCTCAATGGTGACAACTATTCGACTTGGCGGAGGGCCATGTCAATCTCTCTGAATGCCAAGAACAAACTGTTCGTGGCGGATTTAGTATCCGGCGAACGGTCAACACGTGTGGTGGCGGACGTCGATGTCTGTCCTATTGTTGTTTGTGTGAGCGTGCCAGTACCTTTGAGTTAGATACAACTTCGATGCGGACGACCTCTGGCGAGCGTACCCTTCTGGCGAGCGTGTCTGTCTGCTCCCAATTCTTGACTTCTTGATCAAACGACTGTTACGCGGGCGTTGACAAGGCCGGCGTAAGAGGTTCGAACAAGACCTAACAAAAGTATATTATGATTTCTTTCTCAACCTATTGCAGATCGAGTAATTTTACTTTGATCCTGAGACGCAAAGCAGAGCAGTAATTCATGACCGCGGGAAACGATCCTTTTCCAACCTAAGGTAGATTGGTTTGTGTTTTTGTTACCTGAATAACGACTCGATGTGCTACGGCGTAGCGACTGACACTTGGTGCTTCAGCAAACACGAACACGAGGCGAACGAGCGACTCTGTACGTATGGCGGCGAGGTGCGGCTCTGTACGTTTGGCAGCTGGATGCGGCTGCGATGTGCGGATGTGCTGGAAGCGATAGGTCTTAGCGACTCTCGACACGAGTGCAAGGCACCTGTCAAAAACCGTGCAGGGATACAGCAACCGGTGGCGGGCGTAAGGTTACAGGGAAGTTAGACGGTGGTTGTTTGCAGTTTGTGGAGGCTGTGCGCGTAAGATGCTCCGGAGAGGCTTTGCAAGGATTGCGATGAGCAAAAGCTTGTGTGTTTGTTTGATTGATCGGGAATACCTTTTACGTTGTACAAGAGCTCTTTATATAGAGGATGCCAAATCCCAATACTTGTGTATCAAGTATCATAATGGATTCGGATTTAGAGATCGATCAGGATTCAATTATCATAAACCAACCCCAATTTGGATTCCTAAAGGAACCCCAAATCCTTCCCAGAAAAAGAAAAGATTAAATGCGTATTAGATTATCCTTTACGGAATAACCTCATGGGCCCTGACCCTAGTCTCGGACAAATGTCAGTTTCGGCCCAAACACAAACTTGGTTTTGTTAATGGCCTCATCAAAGCGCCTTCTGAAGAAGCTAATCCTGATGATTATGCGGCATGGTCTCATTGCAATGATATGGTGCATTCTTGGCTTGTCAACTCAATTACCCCAGATATATCTGATAGTGTGATTTACTATACTACTGCTCGTGAAGTTTGTGAGGATCTCCAAGAGCATTTTTCCCAAAGCAATGCTCCACGCATCTTTCAAATTCAGCGTGAGATAACCTATCTTAAGCAAGAACAACTTTCTGTGGCAGCATATTACACCAGATTGAAGGCCTTGTGGGATGAATTGATATCTTATACAGATTCAGTTTGCACTTGTGGAATTCAGCAAGATCGTCAAAAGTTGATGCAATTTCTTATGGGACCCAATGAGTCTTATACTGCTGCTCATGGACAAATCTTATTGATGAATCCGCTTCCATATGTGCGTCAAGCTTACTCTTCCATCTGTCAAGAAGAGAGGCAACGTAGTCTTGGAGCTGCTCTAGAAACCAATAGCGTTGCAATGGCGGTAAGGAGTGGAAAACAGAATTATTTTCGCTCAACTCAATCCAATAGGCATTCTGGCTTTTCCAATGGAGGAGATCGACATTTTGGTTCATCAAGTGGCTCTTCTAGTAATTCATCTACACCTTGTCCGCACTGTACCTATTGCAATGATGATAATCACTTTGTTAAGACTTGTTGGAAGTTACATGGCTATCCACATGGACATCTAAGGCACAAGCCAAAGAACAATGGTAATCGTACCTCTGTCAACCTTGTCACCGATGACTATGACGATTTGGAACCAATGCTCTCAAGCCTCTCGGATTCACAAATGGAACGACTTAAGACAGCTTGGGAAAAGAAAAACAAAGATAGTGATGAAAAGACTCCTCAAGCTAATGCTGCAGCTAAACCAGGTTTGTCCAAAACTTTATGTCGTCGTTGGACTCTCGACTGTGGTGCCATTGATCATATAGTTTCATCATCAAACACTTTGACACATTTGAACATAAATCATCATATGTCTCTAGTATTATTGCCAAATGGTGAAAAAGCACAAATTACTTCCACCGGATCAGTACCATTAAATTCATATTTTTATCTTCATGATGTTCTCTGTGTACCAAAATTTAAAGTTGATCTGTTATCTATCAGGCGGCTTACAAGGGGTTTGAATTGTTCGGTGACCTTTTTTGCTTATTGGTGTATTTTACAAGATCTGGCTTCAAGGAGGACGATTGGTTTGGGTACGCAGCGTGATGGTCTCTATTATTTGGTGGCACTAGCAACGGAGAAAACTTTGTTCAAATCTCATCCCTCATCATCCATTCAACCTTCCTATAATCTCACCAAGTCTTCAACCAACCTTTGGCATTATAGATTTGGTCATGTCTCATCTCCTCGTCTAGATTATATTGCTAGAAAGTTTTTAAATATTTCACCTATTCTCAATCATGCTTGCGATGTTTGTCCATTAGCAAAGCACAGTCGTCTTTCTTTTGGCATCAGTACTATTTCCTCTGTTAAACCTTTTGATTTAAGACATTGTGATATTTGGGGTCCTTATAAGCATTCTTCACTTTCCGGTGCTCGTTACTTTCTTACTACAGTGGATGATTATTCCCGCTTTACTTGGGTTTTTTTTATGCAACATAGGTCTGAGGTTCAATCATTAATAAAACATTTTTTTGCCTATGCATCCACTCAGTTTTCATCAATAATCAAAAGTTTTCGCAGCGATAATGGTAAAGAATTTCTCGCTCTTCATAGTTTTATTAAAGAACAAGGGGTTTTATTTCAACATTCTTGTGTTTATGCGCCTCAATAAAATGGGGTGGTAGAGAGCAAATATCGTCACATTCTCCAAGTTGGGAGAGCTTTTCTTTTCCAAGCTACTCTGCTAAAGAAATTTTGGGGTGAATGTGTGCTTACCGCGGTCCATATAATTAACCGTCTACCCACTTCTGTTTTTTTTTTAAAAAAAACCTCCTTTTGAACGTCTCAATTCTTGACCTCCTGCCTATAATCATCTTCGAGTTTTTGGTCGTTTGGCTTATGCTACAAATGTTCATGTTACCCATAAGCTCGCTCCTCGGGTAATTAAATGCCTCTTCATTGGTTACCCCATTGGTCAGAAAGCATATAAACTCTATGATCTTTCTAGTCACAAAATTTTCACTAGTCGAGACGTCATTTTTGATGAAGCCGTTTTTCCTTATGCAACTGCCGTAGAGCCCAATTCCAGTCCCTCTCTTCCTTTAGCCCAACCAACTAGCCCACTTGATATATCATCAGACTTCAACTGCCCCAACCAGCCTCCTCTGCCCTCTCCATCTTTCCAAAATACGACAGCTTCTTCACTGGCATCACATGCGTCCCCGGCGTCCCTGATGACCCAATTGCCGTCGTCTATTCTAGCTTCCTCATCCCATTCTGAGCCCAATTCCGAGTTGGGTTCCAATTCCATTCATTCACCTCTAATCGACGCTTCTGTCGATTGTGTTAATCCTGAGCAGACATCACATGTCTCCAATTCACCACCCGTTCCACAACCTCCGCCATCACCTCTCCAGGAACATCATCCTCCAAATCTGGAACCACCACTTCTCCGTCGCTCTGCCCAACCAACAGTTCCTTCAGTCAAATTACGCGATTATGTGTGCTCATTGGTTACCTCTACTAACTCATCGCCCTTGTCCTCTTCGTCTCCAGGTCCTGGTAAAGGTACTCGTTATCCCCTCTGCAATTACATGTCATACCGCCGCTATACTCTGCAACATTCTTTCATTGTTCATATCACACAAGATGTTGAACCACGAACTAATGTTGAAGCGGCAGCTAATCTAGAATGGCAAGCTGCCATGACTTCTGAGTTGACAACATTGGAGAATAACAATACCTGGACACTTACTACCTTACTTGTACGCAAGACTCCTATTGGTTGTCGTTGGGTTTACAAGATCAAGCATCGATCAGATGGTTCCATTGAAAGATATAAGGCACGTTTGGTTGCTCAGGGCTTCACCCAGATGGAAGGTATCGACTATCATGACACATTTTCACCTACTGCCAAAATTATTTCAGTTTGTTGTCTATTATCATTGGCATCTGCTCAACATTGGCCTTTGTATCAATTAGATGTCAATAATGCTTTTTTACATGGTGATCTGGATGAGGAAATTTACATATCTCTTCCTCCTAGTTTTCGACGACAGGGGGAGAATTTAGTTTGTCACCTCAACAAGTCCTTATACGGTTTAAAGCAGGCTTCCCGACAATGGTTTGCCAAATTTTCTGAAGCTGTTAAGTCATATGGGTATGTTCAGTCTAAAGCAGATTATTCTTTGTGTACTCGCAAGAAAGGGCAGTCTTTTATTGCATTGTCAATATATGTGGATGACATATTGATCACTGGTAATGATCCAGTCGCTATCCCCACTTTAAAGCTTTTTCTGAATGGTTGTTTTCATCTTAAGGATCTTGGTGATTTAAAATATTTTCTTAGTATTGAGGTTTCTCGTTCCAAGAATGGAATATATATCTCTCAGCGAAAATATGCATTTGAGATAATTAGTGATGTAGGTTTATTAGGAGCAGCCCCAGTTGATACTTCAATGGAACGTGGCTTAAAATTGTCAAATAAAGGCAATTTACTCAAAGATGCTTCCCGTTATAGAAGATTGGTTGGCAGGTTAATTTATCTTACCATCACAAGACCTGACATAACTTACGTTGTACATGTATTGAGCAGATTCATGCATGAACCACGGAATTCCCATATGGAGGCTGCTCTGCGAATTGTTCGATACCTCAAGAAAACACCAGGTCAGGGTCTATTCTTTTCTTCATAAAGTGATCTCAGACTTCGTGCTTATTGTGATTCAGATTTGGGTGGTTATCCTATGACACGAAAATCAACTACATGATATTGCATACTTTTTTTATTCTTCGTTAATCTCTTGGAAATCAAAGAGGCAAAATGTAGTTTCCCTATCTTTGGCAGAGGCGGAATATAGAGCTATGACGGCGACTTGCTGTGAGCTAACTTGGTTGAGATACTTAAAGATTTAAACATTCTTCATTCAAAACCAGCCTTATTGAATTGTGATAATAGAGCAGCCTTACATATTGCAGCTAATCCAGTCTTTCATGAAAGGACTAGGCACATTGAAATGGACTATCATTATATCAGGGATAAAATTCAAGATGGTTCAGTGGCTACACAGTTTGTGAAGTCCTCCCTACAGTTAGCTGATGTTTTCACAAAGCCTTTGGGAAAAGAGGATTTTCTTCCTTTGATTTACAAGTTGGGAGCTCGAAACATTCACTCTCCAACTTGAGGGGGAGTATAAAGAAAGTAAATATTTGTAAATCAATTAGGAGATTACATAGCAATATTCAGTAGGATTCTTTTCCTTTTATGTTTCCTAGTTTGTAGTTGTATTCTTGTACTTAAAAACATCTTGTCTTACTTTCCAAGATATCTCCTGCATAAAACCCTTCGGGTATGTATCGATAAGACCATCTTCTACCAATATATTTGTTTTTGTTTAAGGAGAAAAGATAATATGGAGAACTATATATTTATTGATTGATAGAGAGACTTTTATATAGACATTACAACAAGTATCCTGACAAATCAGAGATTTCCTATCTATTACAGAATCAATTATACTAGTCTAATTAGCTCAAGACACATCCAGGAAGTTACAGAAATAACTTTCCTACACACTCCCCCTTGTGTCGAGCACCTAATGTCTTTATGGTGCTTACCATGTTGTCTTACTAAAAACCTTGTCAGCAAAACAAAACCTCTTGGGCAAAAATAAAATGCATGGATGAAGGGAAAAGAGCACAACACACCAACATTACACTTGTGAATAACATGTGATATAGACTCCCTCTGATGTCTAACAAACTTAGAGCTCTGATATATGGCTCATGCCTAGGCTCTTCACATGTTTCACATGCATAGATTTTCCCAAAGATTTGGTAAACAAATCTGCAACATTTGCATCAGAACTCACTTGATTAACTTGGAGGTTTAGGAATTTCTATTGTTGCACATTGTAAAAGAACTTGGGCGATATATGCTTAGTGTTATCACCTTTGATAAAACCTAACTTCATCTGCTTAATGCAGGCAGCATTATCTTCATAGATACACGTAGGTTTATCGGTGGTAGACACTAGTCCACACGAATCACGAATGTGGTGAATAACTGACCTTAGCCAGAGACATTCTCTAACAACCTCATGGAGGGTAATGATCTCTGCATGATTCGATGAAGTAGCAACCAAAGTTTGTTTGGTTGATCTCCAGGATATCGCCGTATTTTCCATGGTAAAAACATAACCAGTTTGGGAACGAGCATGATGTGGGTCAGAGAGATACCCAACATCTGCAAAACCAACTAACACGTTATTGGGAGTCTTTGAGTAAGGGAGACGTCTAGAGAAGGGCACATTTGAATGGCCGGACACGTCACCATCATCATCCTCCACGTTGCCGGCGCCGGCGGCAGTACCACGGCGTACGATGGCACTATCGAGACGGTCGAAAACGTCGGTGTGAGGAGGGTGATCGGCGGAATCTTCTCTCTTTGTGCCGGAGGGATAGAACAGACCCAAGTCAATGGAACCTTTCAGATAATGAAACAAATGTTTGATACCGTTCCAATGACGATGCGTAGACGCAGAGCTAAATCTTGCTAGTAAGTTCACTGCGAAAGAAATGTCTGGTCTAGTGCATTGTGCCAAATACAATAGTGCCCCAATCGCACTTAAGTATGGGTACTCAGCACCAAGAATCTCTTCTTCATCTACTTTGGGACGGAATGGATCCTTTTTTATGTCCAGACTACGAACGACCATGGGAGTAGACAACGGCGTACATGTATCCATGTTGAAACACCTATGCATCTTCTGCGTATAAGCAGATTGGTGAACCAGAATACCCTTGGTTCTATGCTCTAACTCAAGTCCTAAACAGAACTTAGTTTTCCCAAGATCCTTCATCTCGAACTCGGATTTCAAGAATGAAATTGTCTCTTCAATCTTACTTGAAGTACCGATGACATTCATGTCATCAACATAGATAGCTACAATAGCAAATCCAGAGTCGGTCTTTCTAATGAACACGCATGGGCATAATTCATCATTCGTGTAACCCCTCCGAATCAAGTATTCACGTAGGCGATTGTACCACATCCTTCCGGATTGTTTAAGTCCATATAGTGAACGTTGCAGCCTAACTGCATAAGCACTCTGTGGTTTAGAGTCTTTTGATTCGGGCACATGAATTCCTTCTGGAACTCTCATGTAGATATCGGTGTCTAGATCCCTATATAGATACGCTGTAACTACATCCATCAGTTGCATACTCAGTTTTTCGGACACTACTAAACTGATCAAGTAGCGGAAAGTAATGATGTCCATTACGGGAGAATACGTCTCCTCGTAGTCAATACCAGGACACTGCGAGAAGCCTTACGCCACGAGTCTTGCTTTATATCGCAAGATCTCATGCTTCTCATTGCTCTTACGAACAAAGACCCACTTATGTCCGCCAGGTTTAACGCCTTTAGGGATTAATTCAACAGATCCAAAGACTTGCATTTTATCTAATGAGTCAAGTTCTGTCTGTATTGCTTCTTTCCACTTTGGCCAATCTGCTATTTGTTGACATTCAGTCATAGAGCGTGGTTCAACTTCGTCGTCATGGATGATCTCTTGTGCGACGGAATAAGAATATATATCATCGACGTGTGTGGAGGCTCTATCCACTAAGAGACACGTGTTATTCAAACTGAGCGAGATTTCTTTGTTCTCTGGAGTCAACATTGGTTATGTGTCATCCCACAGAAATGATTCAGTTAACTCATGGACATAACTATAGTTAGAGACAATCTCATGCGATGGATTCGCATCGTCGATAATGAGCGGATTTTGTGCCTTCGCTCGCTTCTTTCGAGGGTTTTTATCTCGAGAATTTTTCGGTCTCCCCCTCTTTCTGGTGGGAGCCGAGGCCGAAGCTGCTATCCCTTCAAAGTCCATCAGGGCACCGTTGCGATCCGATTCAACAACAGCGACGCCACGGCGAACAATGGTGTCGCCGCCGGCGTCACCCTCACCTGAGGATATGCCGACGGCACTAGGTCTTAGGGCAGCCGAATCGATCCCGTAATTCGGGACCTCCAACCTTGCCGGTACGTTTGCAACAGGTACGTATGATCTTGTCACTTTCGCAATATCAGTGAAAGTGTCGGGCATCGATTCCGCGACTTTCTGAAGGTTGATAATGCGTTGCACTTCAATCTCACTTTGAGCAGTGCGAGGATCATGAAGAGACAAATCGTTGGGGGCACACCATGTCAGGTCCTGACGTTCATTCGGAATGAGTGCATTCCTATCTCCCCCTAACAGCGGGAAGTGTGTCTCGTCAAAGTAACAATCTGCGAATCGCGCAGTAAATAGATCACTGGTGGTTGTTTCTAAGCAGCGGATTATCATTGGCGAGTCATAGCCAATATAGATGCCTAAACGTCGTTGTGGACCCATTTTGATAAGCAATGGAGGTGTAATTGGCACATAAACTGCACAACCGAAAGTACCTAAGTGCGATACATTGGGTTCAAAACCAGTTACCATCTGGTAGGCACTAAACGTATTGTTGGAAATGGGTCTGAAACGAATAAGCATCGCTGCATGCAGTATTGCATATCCCCAAGCAAAAACTGGCAAATTGGTTCCCATAACCAATGCCCTAGCCACTAGCTGGAGTCGTTGAATGGTGGCTTCTGCAAGGCCGTTTTGAGAATGAACATGAGGACCATGGTGTTCTACTTCAATCCCAATGGATATACAATAATCATCGAATGCTTTGGAGGTAAACTCGCCTGCATTATCCATTCTAATAGATTTGATAGGATGGCCAGGGTGGTTAGCCCTTAACTTGATGATTTGAGCTAAAAGCTTGGCGAATGCAGCATTTCTTGTGGACTACAACGCGACGTGACAGTACCAGAAAAAAGGGTTTTCCCGACGAAAAAAAAAAACGGCCGACGACTAAAAGTTTTAGTCGGTAATTCCAGAGAATGGCCGACGATTTTATTTTTCGTCGGTGGAAAAATAAAATCGTCGGCCATAGTGTAACCATAGCCGACGATACTATTTTTTCGTTGGTATAAACAAAAATCGTCGGCTATATTATATTCAGTCGACGATTTTGAATTTTCGTCGGCCTTTCTCTGCAACATTAGCCGACGAAAACTTTTGAAATTTTGGCTGACGAAATTGACATTTTCGTCGGCTATAAGTCTATATATTTTCAGATCTAGACAGCAGCTGCTCATTTAAAAAAAAAAAGAAAAAAAACGGGAGAAAGAGTGAAAAATCTGTGGGTATTGTTGAAATCCGTCCTCTCTTACATTGTGGAGCTATATATAGGTACGTATATGTGTATATATGTTAATTTTGAGTTTTAGTTGAGTTGATTTTTAGTTTTAGTGATTTTGAGTATATATATTGATTTTGAGTTGTAGTTGAGTTGATTTTAAGTTAGAGTTTAATTATGTGTTTTAATTTGATGTTATTTTAATTAGTGTTAAAATATATATATATGTGTGTGTGTGTGTGTGTGTGCATGTGTGTGTGGAGTTTAATTATATATATATATATATATATATATATATGTTAATTAATGGTTGTTGATAGTGTAATTAACTTAACTAATGGTTGATATATAGTGTAACTTAAATAATGGTTGTTAATTATATATATATATATATATATATATATATATATATGAGTTGATGTTGATAATAATATATATTGTAATGTAATTAATTATTAAGGATTTATATATATATATATATGTATGTGTTAATTAATTTCTTATTAATTAAAGTTATATATATATATATTATTTTCAGGCTATATATATATGGATCCGGATAAGAGTTGGATTTCGCTTCCAAGGCATGACCGAAGATACACTACAAGAGTTGTGAATTTTTTGCAGTTCGTCGAGGAAAATGCAAACGGGAATGAATACCATTATTGCCCGTGCAATAAATGTAGGTGTCGCAGTGATATGTGTCGATTTCCGATTAGGACAATATGGGAGCACCTAAAGAGTAAAGAGTTTTGGCCGAAGTACACGCGTTGGATATATCACGGTGAGCCATCATTAGATGGATCGCATGATCATGGGCAGTTTTTTGAGGCGGGCAGTAGTAGTACATCCAACGATCCAACAATGACATTCGTTAACGACGTGTTTCCTTTTGAAAACGGTGTACGTGGGGAACAATATATGCATGACCTGGTGCAGCCCTTCCCACAAGTTGTCAACACTACTGTCTTTGAAAAGTACAACAAACTGATTGCATTGTAACAGACCCCTGTGTCTTCAAGTTCTGAGAAGACAGTTCTTCAAAGTGTGGTGGAGGTAATGAGGATTAAAGTCGAGACAAAATCGACTATCAGGCAAGTGGATGAACATTTACAGTACACTTCTTCGTTGTTGGAGGAGGGTCATCGTAATCCTACCAATCACCGTAAGGTCCGAAGTATCCTCAAAGATCTAGGGCTTTCCTACATTAAGATCCATGCATGCGCATTTGACTGCGTTCTCTTCTGGGGTAAAGATGCAGAAGGGAATGACCTTGCTAGCCTTGACGCATGTCCGATATGTCATTCTGACCGATATAAGTTGACGGGATCAGGCAATAGGAAACCTGTGAAAGTGCTTCGGTATTTTCCGTTGAGAGATAGGCTTGAGCGGTTGTACATGTCAGAAACCACTGCAAAAGCTATGAGATGGCACGGTGAGCGGGACGCGGGAGACGCAGATATCATGACACACATCTCTGACGGAGCGGCTTGGAAGCATATAAACAATGAGTTTCCTCATTTTGCGTCAGATGTCAGAAACGTCAGGCTCGGGCTCTCAACCGACGGGTTCAACCCTTTCGGCACCATGAGTCTTTCATACAGTATATGGCCGGTGGTTTTGGTACCTGACAACCTTCCTCCGTGGATGTGCATGAAGAAGGAATATAATATGTTGACGTTGTTGATTCCGGGGCCTTGTTACCCAGGGAAATGTCTCGATGTGTATATGAGACCATTGATTGAAGAGCTTAAGGTATTGTGGGACGTTGGTCATCCCACTTTTGACAAGTACAAGGAGGAGACGTTACAGATGCATGCCATGGTTATTGGTACCATCAGTGATTTTCCTGCTTATAGGATGTTGTCGGGCAGCGTTGTTAGGGGATACAAGGCTTGTCCAGAGTGCCTCAGCGATTATGGGAGCACCCCTCATTGCAACAAGATATGCAGAATGGGTCATCGTGTGTTCCTTCCGGCGGATCACCATTGGCGTTACGAGTCCGCCGCATTTGATGGAACCGAAGAACACGGTGGTCCTCCCAGAATATGGACGGGAAGAGAAATTTTAGCAGTGCTTAATGAGTACGATTTTGGGCTCCTCAGCAATCATCCCGATATTGTAGCGGAAATACCTGAAAGACCTGAGGAGTACAAATTCTGGACACATAAGAGCATATTGTGGGAACTCCCGTACTGGTGTGAGTTGCTGATCCGTCACTTCCTAGACGTTATGCACATAGAAAAAAAAATTTCTGAAACTGTGGTGGGCACAACGCTGAACTTGGAGGGGAAGACGAAAGACGGTCCTAAGGCTCGCACTGATCTGCAAAACATGAATATCAGAAAACAACTATGGTTGAAATAAGGGAAGAGAAAAATGCCTCAAACTCCTTACACCGTCAAGCCTGAGCATAAATCAGAAATTTTCCATTGGATAAGTCGGGCCAAGTATCCTTCAAGCTTTGTTGGAAATATAGCCAAGTGTGTGAACAGACAATTCAACAATCTTTACGGGTTGAAAAGTCATGACAATCATATCCTACTACAACGTCTCTTCCCTGTTTTCATTCGACCGTTCCTTCCCCGTCACGTTGTGGAGCCGTTAGTAGCGTTGGCAAGATTTTTCCAAAAGGTATGCACACGGGAAGTGAGAAAATCTGACCTCCGGGAAATGCAACAAGACATCGTTCATATCATGTGTAAATTTGAGATGATATTTCCTCCAAATTTTTTCGACATCATGCCTCACCTCATGATCCATCTTCCTTGGCAGTTGTTACTTACCGGTCCTGTGCACTTCACTTGGATGTATCCGATGGAAATGTACGTATTTTACACCTTATGTTAATTTCCTCATCAATATATGTGATTTAGTATTAATGTATTATCATAACACTTTAAAAACTTGATTTATAGGCAACTTGGACAATACGGTGATTTTATCCAAAACAGATCCGCACCTGAAGGATGTATAGCTGAAGCATATATTGCGCACGAGTGTGTCACCTACATGAAGCTGTATTTAGGAGCGTTACAGGAAAGCATACCGGAAGATGTACCTTCACAGTTCAATCTTTCCATACTCTCCGACGATGTTGTACTCGGTGGAAACATGCCAGTTTCCTACAAGTTGAAAGATTATGAGGTAGCCATTGCACATTGGTGGGTACTAATCAACTGTCCAGAAGTTCAGTTTTGGAAGAACATGCATCTAAATTGTGACCAAGTAGGAGGTGATCTCGATTACCACAACCGGACATTCACAGAGTATTTCGGCCGCTGGGTACGTAACTTTAACATTATTCTATACGTATTTATATATTATTGTGTATAATTATTCATATTTATAGTTGATTCTGATGGTTGCAGATGGACCTTATTAAAAATGATAATCACCCAAATTGGTCGCACGAACTCAGACTGCTAGCGATGAAGCCGGTCTATTCAAAAGTTTATGCGACGTGCAAGGTGAATGGTGTGTTATTTCGATGTGAAGAGAGAGACGTCAGACTGAAAACACAAAATTTAGGGGTTATGGCACATGATGGGGATGATGGAGTTGACTATTACGGTGTTCTCCATTCAGTTGTGGAACTGCATTATGGGGAAGGCATGAAAGTGCACATTTTCAAGTGTAGATGGTTTGACGCACGGCCGCATAGCATGAAAACCGATCAATACGACATAACTTCTGTGAACACTAGTACATCATGGTATAAGGATGACTCGTTCGTTTTAGCCACATGGGTGAAACAAGTGTTTTATCTTGATGATCTCGTCAAGGGTGACCTGTGGAAAGTAGTCAACACTATCCACCATCGCAACATTTACCGGGCGTCTACACTTGGAGTGGCTGAAGAGAACGAGGAAGGTGGCACCGCGTATTAAGAGCCCAACTCAAACGGTATCCCTGACTCCTCTTTTATTCGCCTAGACACGCCGGTGCGAATTCGACGTGAAGAGCCACTGCTTGTTGATGTTGATCCAAATGAAGAAACTAACGAGGACTCTAGTGGTGAGTAAAGACATAGATTACCCCTATCGAGCAATTCAGAAACCGAAGAAGACTCATCCGATGATTCCGATTACAATCCGCCGGATTAAGTAATTTAGATGATATAATCATTTCATTTGTAATCCACTAATTTCTAATGAACGGGCGTGGGGATGAGCCACCCAGCTAGGCTGGGTTCCAAACCCCTTAAAAAAAATTTGAAATATGTTGACTGCTGGGTTTCTGTTTTCTTGATGTTCAATTTTGGTTATGTATGAACAGGAAATAGGAATACGAGAGGTGTAAACCTACTGAATTTTTTAACCTTTTTCATATAATGGCCGACGAAAAACACGTTATTTCGTCGGCTATTATTAGTATAGCCGACGAAAAATTCATTATTTCGTCGGCTATAACTATATTGAAAAATACATATTTTATTTTAGACAGAAAAAGACAAAAGAATAGTCGCCGACTACGAGTCTCTCGTCGGCTATGATTTAAAAAAAAAAACAAAAAATGACCATATTTCATTTTCTATCACTAACGATAAACCATTGCTTCATTCTTCAAATGCAAAAATGTTGTGAAATAAGATATGCCCGAAATAATGAAATACGTTTACGGTTGAAAAATGATAAGATTCTGATAAAATCTGAGTGGCGAAAGATGCGGTCAAAGGTTTTATTCCTTCGTTTTCCTATGGGTAGCCTTACATTTGTTAAATCAATTTTGTAAAATTTTTATACGATTAGTTGCGTCTCATCGATTTGAAACTATTATCTGTTGAAGGTCAGGCCAAAAAAAGTCATTTAGACAGGGCAATTATCATTTCTAAGCGTTTAAAGGGTTGACTCACCCGGTTGACCGTCCCGATCGAGCCTTTAACGTTGTCAGATGTAGTTGGATTTTTTTTCATACATGTATTTAATCTTAACGGTGATATCTAATGGTTGGAATGGATTTTATAAACTTTTATATTCAAAATCAGAACATATGCACTAATGTTCCTTAACTTGTTTACCAAGTGTTTAAGTGAATGTATAGATTCAAATAGTTACTATACGTAGACTCTTCAAATGCAAAAATGTTGTGAAATAAGAGATGACCGAAATAATGAAATACGTCTACGATTGAAAAATGACAAGATTCCGATAAACTCTGTGTGCCGAATGTTGCGGTTAACTGTTTTTTACTTCCGTTTTCCTATGGGTAGCCTGAAGTTCGTTAAATCAATTTTGTAAAATTTTTATACGATTAGTTGCGTCTCATTGATTTGAAACTATTATCTGTTGAAGGTGAGGCCATAAACTGTCATTTAACTAGACTAATTTCCATTTTTAAGCGTTTAGTGGTCTGACTTAGTGGTTTGACCAATAGTTTAGCCTACGAAAATTATATTTCGTCGGCTAAACTCTTGCGATCCGCGCCTTTTTATTGTCCGCCGTTGGATGGCTCAGATCCAACGGCTGTTGATTTTCCAAAGTATAGCCGACGATGTTCATAGAATAGCCGACGACATTCAAAGAATAGCCGACGAAATCTTTTAATTCGTCGGCTATTCTTTCTGCTATAAAAGCAGACAGCCGCAGCAGCTCGACTTTTTCAACCCTAAATCCGTAAAAACTCCTTCTCCGCTCCTGAAATCGGCCGTGCGTCTCCTCCATTCCGATAACGTCGTCGTCCTCCTCCTAGACACGCCGAAATCCGGCCTCCTCCTCCTCCTTCCCCTCCTCCTCCTCCGCCAAAACAGATCCGAAGGTTTTTTGGTTTTTTTTTTTCAATTTAGTTTAATTTTATAATTTAGGTATATAAGTTGTTATATATTTAATTTTAATTATATAAATTGTTATATATTTGTTAATATTGGTTATATGTTAATGTATATTTTAATTGTTATATATATTGGTTATATGTAAAACTTGTTAGATTAATTATATATATAAATTTGTAGATTAATTATATAAATTGTTATATATTTGTTAATATTGGTTATATGTTAATGTATATTTTAATTGTTATATATAAATTGTTAAATTAATTATATATAAAAATTGGTAGCCTAATTATATAAATGGGTATATTTTTGTTAATATATAAATGGTTATTTGTATGTATATATATGTTAATAATGAAATATAGTTATATTTGTATATAAATAGTTATATTTAGGTTAATGGTTAGTATTATTTAAAATTAGTTAAAATTTAAATATTAATTTGTTAGTATGTTTTAAAATATGTTAGTATTATTGGTTATTATATTAATTAGAATTTGTTATTTAATGTAATATAATTTAATATTAATTAATGTATTAATGCCTCAAGCTCTAGATGGCCGATGCACTCAGACAGTTATTCGGAGGCCGTCGTTCTTCCAGATCTAGGGGTTCTAGAAGTTCTGCCGGTTCTGGAGACTCCGACAGGACCCTTAGCCAGCCTGAGAGGACCACCAGCCAGCCGCGGAGGAGTGTGGATTCATCCCAGCCGCGGAGGAGTGTGATTTCTCGGCACCAGACCCTTCTCCAGGCGGGGCTGCCGTCGAGCAGTTCACGTCCCCCTCTCGGGCCAGATGCTCCGAGGTCCAGTAGGCAGCTATTTCAGGACGAGATAGCTCCAGACGTTCCTCAGGTTCGTATGCCTGAGGTTCATCGGGAGCCGATGACGAGTCCGGCGACGTCTGCTGCTGACTCGACTGAGGGGCCTACTCTCCCAAATCAGCTCTACCTCCCGTACAACATTCCGGCGATACCCGAGGTCGACTTTCGTGGTGTGCCCATATGGCCTGATATGCCTCAGTATGTGAGTGTTGCGGAGGCATACCATCAGCAACCATTTGAGAGACCTGAGCTCCTGATTTCGGCGAGGAGAAAAGGAAAGTCGACAGACGAGTCATCGAGTTCAGGTAACATTTGATTTTATTAATTAAATGTTTTATTAAAATTAACGCACTAATATTTAATTTTATTAACCAATCGTCGTTTATGTGATAGGGACCGCCGCTAGCAGTTCAAAGAAGAATACGAGAGGTGTCATATGTTTTGACACGCTCAGGAAAACAGTTGAGAGCAGGGGGAAGATTCAGATCAACGAACCCCCTAATCAGGAGGTTCAGGGGAAAAAACGCCGCGATTACGCGGGTTGTGTGGGGGCACTGATTAGGAATAGAGTCCCGATATTGTCGACACGGTGGGCTGATGTGCCGGGAGAGATCAAGAGGGAGGTCAACAATGCGGCGTCGGTGAGTAATTTAAAAAATTTAATTTCTTTATCGTAATATTTAATAATTTTCGGTATTGTTATAATTGTAAAACTAATAAAATATTATCTTTCAGGCATACTTCGAGATTGCCGAACACAAGCAGGATTGGGCGGACGCGATGCAGAACTCGAGGTACGTTGGGAATTCCTCATCTTATAATTATTAATATTTTATGATATTAATAATATTTCTAATGCACTTTTGTTTTTTTCGTAAGTTCAAAGAGTGGAAGAACGAGCTGCGTTCCCACTATAACAAATACGACAACCTTGGTCGTATGGGTACTCCCAGGGAGTTTATGTTCAGGGAGTACGAGTGGCGTTGGTTGAAGACAGTAGACTTCAACAACCCAGTTATGCAGGTAAATACTAAATTTCACTACAAATGTTTATTTTGTTAAAATTTTAATTATTAGTTTAATTATTTTATAATTATTACACTAATATTTTTTTATGCGTTTTTCTAACATTTTATTATTTGTTTGAAGCAACGTTCTCGGATAAACTCTGAGAACCGCCGCCGGAACACAACCCCCCATCATGCTGGTTCTAGGCCGTTTGCACAATATCAGGAGGAGGCGCTTAGAGATCATCCTGATAGCAACCCGTACGTGGAGACGTTCAAGAAGGCTTATCCACAAGCTACAGAACAGCTCGTAAGTCGTTGATTACGATTTTAAAATTTTAAATATTAATTTTACTTAATTATATATTTGTTAGACAATTAATTATTTTTTTTCCCGTTCAATTAGGAGAGGGTGAACTGGGCCGAAGAAGAAGTGTTGCAGCAAGTAGTTCGGGACACACAACCGAACATTTCAGAGGCAGATCTGCAAGAAGCCCTGCGCCAGGTCGACCGATCGAATGTCCAAACGGCAGCGAGGATGTTCGATGCAGCCTTCCCAGACCGGCCAAACCAATACTACTGCCGGGGTTTGGGAAGTTCTGGAATAGGACTCCTGAAGACCACTAAGGAAGGTCAAAAGAAGAGAGGCGGGGACAGTCAACAGATGAGGGGGGAAATGCAGAGATTGGCAGAAGAAAATGCAAGATTGGCGGCCGAGTTCCAGAGATCACAGGAGCAACAACGCAGATCACAAGAGCAACACCGCAGAACACAGCAGTATCATTTGGATATGTCCAGTTGGCATGCTGAATGCGAGAAAATTCGGCGACACAACTACGCCGGCCAACAAAACTGGTGGTATGATATGTTCGCGGCACAACAACAAGGCCTTGAACCCCCGCCCCCGTTTCAGCCGTTAGTTGAACCTCCAATGCCTCAACCTCCGGAGTTCGTTCAGCAGGATGACGAGCATGATGGAGAGCAGGATGCTTGGGATGACGTGGTGGACTTTAGTGCTTTAGGTGATGATTAGGGTTATATTTTATGTATATTGGAACAAATTAAATAATAAGTCATTTAGACGTGTTTCTTGTTGGTGTAAATGCATGGATTGTCATTGTGAATTGCAGGTTGCTTGGAATGGTAATTTAGAAATTAATTTAATTTTTTTCCCCAAAATGTAAGAATAGCCGACGATATTGGCATTATTTCGTCGGCTATAAGTACTATAGCCGACGATATTTACCAAATTTCGTCGGCTATAACCGTTATAGCCGACGAAAATGACATTATTTCGTCGGCTATAATTAATTAATGTCTATTAAAATATTAATATATTCCGACGAAATAACTGACGAAATAGATGAAATCGTCGGCTATATTACATAACTAATAGCTGTCGAATTTCGTCAGCTGTAGTTTACTATATCGTCGGCCATACTCGAAAATATCCGACGAATTTCGTCGGATATTTTGCCCAGGTTTGGTCGACGAAATGAATTTTCGTCGGTAATATCGTCGGCCATACTCGAAAATAGCCGACGATTTCGTTATTTTCGTCGGCCATTCGTTTTACCGACGCCGTTTTTCCGACGAATTATAGCCGACGAAAGTTTCGTCGGCAGAAGGAATAGCCGACGAAAATTTGGCATAGTAGACGAAATTTTTTTCGTCGACTATTCTGTCCGATCTGGTAGTGTGTGACCAATGCGTCGATGCATCAACCAGCACCATAAAATACTTAAATGGGCCGCATTCTGGTTTAATTGGTCCACAAATATCACCTTGGATTCGATGTAAGAATGGTGTATTATCAGTGGAAGCTTTAGCGAATGAAGGGCGAGCATGCAATTTAGCAAGCGAGCAAGCCTTACAGAATGAGCGATGGGCATTGGATATTGCCATTATGGCATAAGAGAACACAGGCGGTGTCGCCCCATGTCCCAGTGAAGGGTGGGATGATACGACGTGCAATCTAACGGCCGCTTCCTCATCGGCCACGTGCGCGGTCCCGAAACTCTGTGAAGGGGGGGGGGGGGGGGGGGGGGGTGGCGAGTGCGGCGTTAAGGCCATGGTCTTGTAAGGAGCTTGGCTCCTGCGCACATCACGACGTTGAGTCGCGGTAAGAGGTTCTTCCAATCGCTTTTTCTACTTGAAAAATGGATGTCCATGGGAGTTCTTTAAAATCTGGATCATCATATCACAGCCAGGGTGGCCTAGTCGAGCATGCCAAAGATTGTAATCATGAGTGTCACAAAAATTGTCAGTGACAACATATGATTCGAAGACACGGGCTGTAGTTAGGTATAAGCCATTGTCTTTAATGCACGACATCTTCTCTAAGATACGGCGGCGGCCGTGTTCTTAAGAAGTAATGCATAAGTATTCTTCACCATTCTCAGCATAGGTATCCAAGTGATAACCGTTGGCACAGATATCCTTAAAACTCAGCAGGGTTCGATTTGTTCTCGGCGCATAGAGAGCATCAATGACATTGATAACAGTACCATTTGGTAACATAAATTCAGCGGTTCCTCACCCTTTGACAACCGGCGATGTACCTATCAATGTTGTCATTGAAGAGCGCTACGGCATTAAATCCGTAAACAACTCCTATGTGGGTAGTTCCACTATCAGCTAGACACTCAACTTCTCCACGAGACATCTACAAAGAGAAGAAAACTTTGGTTAGTTTCTCATCAAGTGTATCACATGACATTTGGACATTATAACTTCGACTTAAGTCGGAAAGTGCAAGGTTGAATGTTACATAACCAAGCAATCATCATCAGAAAACAAAACGAAACCGAGGTTTCGCACATTGTGGTGTTGAACACCTTTGGTAACTGGAATAAAACGAGGACAAGTCTCCTAGAATTGGTGTTAAAACACCTCTCGGGCTGCACACTAGCCGAAGCTGTGGATGTCAAAGACACATGGTGCCGTGGCACTAGAGTGTGACGAGTGCCAAGCCTACTTCACCTTAATGGACCGATGGTGGCCCGTTCGCTTCTTCTTCTTTTTTATTTATTTATTATTATTTTTTATATTGAGCGTAGGTGGTATTATAAGTCCAAAACACAGAGCCAATGTAACCCAAAGGTGGCATCACAAGAACCACATGAGTTGTTAATACACGAACCTGATTGCATAAAAACATAAAATTTCTCACAATTATGGGAAAACAGAGAAATTTTATTAAGTGCCAACTTGAATACATCAACTTCTAATTCTAAAATAAACAGACTAACAAGAGTCATAAAAATATGGCGAGTGCCATTACAATACTCGATAAACTAGAAAAGCCAAATACATAGACTAATCAAAATCCGGGACATCAAGAGTTTGTAGTTGCGCCTTTGGAGAATCCACATGATGAACATAATTTGCTTCAATCATCTCATCCTCAGCATAATTGCTTTCTACTTTTTGTAGGCAGTTAACATCTCCTTACTAGCTCGACAATCGCGATGGTACTGTTTGGAGGAACCACACTTGTAGCACGGAGCAAATTGAGCATTCTGGTTATTGCTATGAGGTCTAGGACCCCTAAAGGTGGTGCGGCGGCGCCATCTTCTCGCCTCCAAGTGTTGGAGCGTCGTGTCACTTTGTTTCCAGCATTCTAATGTCTTCCACGTATCGGATTGTACGGGGCATTGCGGCCTTTATTTTTCTGCTTTGAAGCCTTCACATAATGAGCCTGTGGTGTTGAAATTGGTTTTGTACCAGCAGGTCTCTGGCTACTATTGAGCCTAATCTCAAAATGACGCTCTTTTTTAGCCAATATTGCCATAAGATCAGCGAATGTTCTGATTCTTCCTTCATCAACTGAGATTTTATATTGATGTCCGAGAACATCGTAAGCCATGGAGAATGTATTAAATGTCTTTTCCAGAAGATCTTTATCTGTTTTGATGATGCCAACCGTGCCAAGATCCGCCTGTAGACTAATCATCACTACTAGAAAAGGCATTATAGCCGATGACGCCATCTCGTCGGCCGTTTTCATTAAATCGTCGGCTATAGTCATAGCCGACGAAGTATCGTCGGCTATTCTCTCGTCGGGAATGCTCCGTCGGCTGTAGTATAGCCGACGACACCGAGGGTAAGTCGTCGACTGATAAACCACGAAGTATAGCCGACGACTAAAGCGTCGTCGGCTATACTTCGAACATTGCCGACGATAGAATCGTCGGCTTCAACTCTCCCCTAATGGGAAGTATAGCCGACGACGCTATCGTCGGCTATAAGTCAGGCATAGCCGACGAATTAATTGTCGGCCATAACATTCGCCGGCGAGGGTATAGCCGAAGAAATATGGTCCATTTCGTCGGCTATAACCCCTAAATATTTAAAAAAATTTAAAAATTTTGTTCGGGCCCAATTTCACTTCGTCTTCGGTTTGGCTGCAGAAAATTCACAAACAAACATCCAAATATCCACATCAATCCATCCGTAATATCCTACGTACTATACAAATTAACCCCCTAACTAGTCATCTACTCATCAACCCCTAAACGCGAAGCGTCGTCGACGGGATCGTTCGAGTTCCGGTGGCTGTGGCTATCCTGATCGCCTGGCGTACTCCGATGCAGGGGGGGGGGGAGTGGGGACGACGAACTCGGGCATCTGTGGCGGAGGCGGGGGCTCCTGTCCAGCTCGCTGGGCCTCCCAAGATTGCTGCATCCATCGGTACATCTCCGCCACAGACGCGTCTCTGGCCTGCTGCACCGCAGCCTGCTGCTGGAGCGCCTCCACCGCCCTCGCCAACTCCGCCTGCGTCCTCTGCAGCTGTGTCTGCAAGTCTCTGCTCGTCGGAGCCGCACGCTGCGTGCTGGGATTGGCCGGCGTGTACTTCAGAACCCCATCTCCCGCCGCGCCTAGGCCTCTCTGGTAGAAGTAGTTGTTGCCAGTCCCTACCGCCGCGTGCATGATCTGAGAGCCCAAGCGCGGCTCAAGGGTGTCGATCGTGGAGGCAAACTCCGCGATCGCCTCGTCGGACGCCCCTTCCCCCAGCGTCTCTCGCGCGATCCCCAAGGTGATCGCGTCGGTCTCCGCATCTATCCCCGCCTAATTGACAAGAAAATATAATAAACGAATTTATAAAAAAATATATATAAATTAATTTAATGAAACACTTTTATTGAAAATGGGTGAATACTTACCACTTGGTCGGGACGCCCCGGATACATCTGAGCATGAATCCACGACAACGGCCTCAGCGGTCGGTCCCTCCTTGCAATCTCTGCCCACTGCCTCCAGGAGCGGGCGCCGCCGTGGTGGGGGTGCTCGTTCCTCTTGCGGTTGTCGTTGTTCGTCTTCGAGATTTTCTTTATTATAAGAACAAACATATAAACGCAAATATAAATTAGTAACTAAATTAAAATATTAGGAACTAACCAAAACAAAATTATTAACTAATTTAGTTACTAAGTAATTTAATTTAATTAGTAACTACCTAACTAACTAATTTAATTTAGTAACTAACTAACTTACTAACTACCTAATTTAATTTAATTTAATTTAATTTAATTTAGTAACGAACTAACTAACTATGTAACTAACTAACTAACTTAATTTAATAACTAATAAATAACTAACTAATTAATTTAATTAAGTAACTACATAATTTAATTATTAAATAACATTAAAAAGTTATATACTAGCAGGCTAAATTTTCTTACCGAGACCCTGTCGCTCCCGAAGTAGGCTACCAGCCATAGCCACTCATACTCCCTGTACCGGAACTCGTGGGGGGTTGCACCTCGCCCCAAGCCCTGCTCCACATGGTACGTCCTGTAGTGCGTCGACAGCTCGTTCTTCCACTCGGAGTACCTATATTAACAAAACACAACTATTAGATATATTCGTACATCTTTAATCGTCTTCGATCTAACTCGAATGATAGTAAAATAACGCGAAACACATAACCTGTTCTTCAGCTGCTCGTCTCTCCACCAGTCCAAGGTAGGATGGACTCTAAACCATTGCTGCAATATTATAAATTAATTAGAAAATATTTTTATATAGTTATAAGGACTGAATTCATAAATGTTTATTTTCTATAATAAAAATACGATTTAACTCACCGACAGTGCATTGTACACTCGCGCCTTGATGTCATCGGGCACAGAGCCCCAGTCGGGCCACAACAGTGGGACCCTGTCCCGCACGAGCATGCCCGTCGCGTTGATATACTTGGTGGTGGTGTCTCTCCTCTTGATCGGGCGTCCATCCTCACCGGGACCGGGCAGGATCTCCCTAATCCCACCGGCGAGCTCCCTCTCCAGGGTCGACATGTTCGCTGGCCCTCTGGTCCGTCTCGTCCCCGCGGGTTTATTTACGAGGACGCCTGTTTCATAATTAAAATGAATACATAGTTAAATAATTAATTAAACTAACTAATTAAATAATTAATTAAACAATCTAAATAATTAATTAAACTAACTAATTACCTGCGTCGTTGTACTGCTTGTCCTTCTCACGAACACACCACAGGCCGCGGCAGTCCTCTGAGTCGAATGGCCTGTGGACGTAGGCCTCCTCCCAGGGAATCTCGTGCGGCCGGTCGTGCATCCAAATCTGCCTCCCCCTAGCGTCGTACTCGGGGATGGCAGGGAGAAACTGGACCATGTACATCCCCGATGGCAGAGACATACGGGGCGTGGACCCTGAGGGGCCTGATCCCCCTGACGGTGGGCCATGTAGCTGTGGACGCTGTCGCTGTGGGGGGACATGGAGCATCTCTGGAGGGTCCAGATCGGAGCGCGGTGGGGTCGGCTGCAGATCCTGGAACAGTGCTGAAGTGCACTGGGGTCTGGAGGGTGCGGCTGTGCGTCCTCCTCTGACACTCGGGCTTGGGCCCGCTCCCGTCGACTCATAGGATGAGCCCCCACGTGGATCGCTCGGGGTCAATCCCATCAACGTCTCCTCGCGCCTGTTCAGTGGCCGGCGGAGGCCCCGACGACCGCTGGATCCGCCCCCCCACTGCTGTGTCCTGCCTGAGCTTCGGGGTCGCTCTCGGTCGGTCTGGCAAGCCATCGGTCTACAGCGCGGCGGTTTCCTGCACAATTAGTATATAAATTCCATAAATTTCACAAAAATTCCACAAAAAAATTAAAAACTTCATTAAATGTATATATACCTAATTATATATATACCTAAATATATTTATACCTAATTATATATATATATATATATATTTCGATATATATATATATATAGATATATATATATATATCCTCCTAAAAATTCTTGTTAATTCCACAAAATTAAAAAAAATTCCACAAAATTCCATAAATTTCACAAAAAAATAAAAAACTTCATTAAATATATATATACCTAATTATATATATACATAAATATATTTATACCTAATTATATATATATATATATATATATATATTCCGAAATATATATATATATATATAGATATATATATATCCTCCTAAAAATTCTTGTTAATTCCACAAAATTTAAAAAAATTCCACAAAATTCCATAAATTCCACAAAAAAATAAAAAACTTCATTAAATATATATATACCTAATTATATATATACCTAAATATATTTATACCTAATTATATATATATATATTCCGAAATATATATATATATATATATATATATATATAAAAATATTTCGGTAACCTCCTAAAATTCCACAAAAATTCCACAAAAATCATAAATTGATGCCTAATTCCACAAAAATTCCACAAAAATCATAAATAAAAAATTCCACAAAAATCATAAATCACAAAAATTCCGGAAAAATCATAAATCAAAAATTGCAAGAGGGGCAGGGGACTACCTGACATGGTGGTGCGACGGGGACGAGGACCGGTGGTGCGGTGCGGCGGCGACGGCGGCTAGGGGACGAGGAATGAATTTCGTCTGCGTTCGGGTCCGGGACGGGTCGGGAAGGACGGGGAGGGGGCGGGGAGTGGTCGGGTAGGGCCGGGGAGGGTCGGTCGGGGTCGGGGAGGCTCGGTGGTGGTCGGTCGGAGTCGGGGAGGGGTGGGCGGCGATTGAGAATTTAGGGTTTATGCAGAAAATGAGGGAGAGGCGTCTCTGTTTCGGTTTAAATCGAAGGACTATAGCCGACGATTTAATTTTAATTCGTCGGCTATACTCTGACCCTAAATCCGGGCCGGGCCGAAGTTGGGCTTTGGGGGCCTGTTATAGCCGATGAAGAATGAATTTCGTCGCCTATAGTGTGAAAATCGAAGGACTATAGCCGACGATTTAATTTTAATTCGTCGGCTATAGTATAGCCGACGAAATTCGTCGGCTATACTCTGACCCTAAATCCGGGCCGGGCCGAAGTTGGGCTTTGCGGGCCTGTTATAGCCGACGAAGTATGAATTTCATCGCCTATAGTATGAATATCGTCGGCTATACTTAACGCGCTCAGCAGCCGTCAGATCTCCCCCATCCAACGGCGGACAATGAAACGGCGCGGATCGCAAGAGTTTAGCCAACGAATTTCAGTATGTCGTCGGCTATTCCTTGGTCAAACTGCAAAGTCAAACCTCTAAACGCTTTAAAACGGCAATTGGCCCGTCTAAATGACGTTTTTTGGCCTGACCTTCAACAGAGAATAGTTTCAAATCGATGCGACGCAACTAATCGTAAAAAAAATTTCCTCAAAATATTTACCGACCGTCAGGCTACCCATAGGAAAACGGAAGTAAAAAACAGCTAACCGCAACATTCGACACACAGATTTTTTCGGAATCTTCTCATTTTTCAACCGCAGACGTATTTCAATATTTCGGTCATATCTTATTTCACAACACATTTGCATTTGAAGGGTCTACGTATAGTAGCTATTTGAAATTATACATTCACTTAAACACTTGGGAAACAAGTTAAGGAACATTAGTGCATATGTTCCGATTTTGAATCTAAACGTTTGGAAAATCTATTCCAACCGTTAGATATCACCGTTAAGATGAAATACATGTATGAAAAAAATTCCAACTACATCTGACAACGTTAAAGGCTCGATCGGGACGGTCAAACTGCAAAGTCAAACCTCTAAACGCTTTAAAACGGCAATTGGCCCGTCTAAATGACGTTTTTTGGCCTGACCTTCAACAGAGAATAGTTTCAAATCGATGCGACGCAACTAATCGTAAAAAAAATTTCCTCAGAATATTTACCGACCGTC
Source organism: Potentilla sterilis (assembly GCA_963682095.1). Taxonomy (NCBI): domain Eukaryota; kingdom Viridiplantae; phylum Streptophyta; class Magnoliopsida; order Rosales; family Rosaceae; genus Potentilla; species Potentilla sterilis. The sequence goes on along the minus strand of OY821759.1, from coordinate 13,808,833 downwards.
AGGCTACCCATAGGAAAACGGAAGTAAAAAACAGCTAACCGCAACATTCGGCACACAGATTTTTTCGGAATCTTCTCATTTTTCAACCGCAGACGTATTTCAATATTTCGGTCATATCTTATTTCACGACACATTTTCATTTGAAGGATGAAGATTGGGTTTCGGTCAATATACTTTAGCCGACGAAATGCAAGTCGTCGGCTAAAGTGTAGCCGACGAGTTGCAATTCGTCGGCTATACTTTAGCCGACGACCTTCAACGTTGGGTCGTTAGCCGACGACTTGCATATTAAATTACCAGAATGGGCATTATAGCCGACGAAGTATGGTCCATTTCGTCGGCTATAATGCTGATCTTTCTGAAAATTTGCCATTTAGGGCCTGAAAATTGCCTATTTCACCTGATAAATTCCTGAACATCGCACAAACAATTCAATACAATTCTCATAACCTCCGAAAAAAGGTAATTAAGGACAAAAAATGTATTCATACATGCATGCACCATCGTACACAAATACATACATAGTATACTAAGGATGATAATCAGAATCATCCTCATCACTTGAGTCAGACGTAGTATAGTAGTTAATATCTGGCAACCGGTGCTCGTACTCGTCGTCTGAGTCATCGTCTGCCTGAGATAGACGATTCGGATTAACATCATACATGGGCACCTGACCCCTAGGAAGTCGAACCACTCTGCCCGGCGTCACATTATTATCACGGATGGTGGAGGATTCCGGAATGTCGACGGCGTCCGGCTCTTGGTATGCGGTCGCTTCTTGACACTCTGTGCTCAGACCAAGTGTGGTAGCACTGTATATGTCTCGCTGAGACACATGGTTAACTACCTTCCACGTGCCTTTGTTCAATGGATCATCAAGATAAAAGACCTTTTTGGCCGCTGTGGCGCAAACAAAGGGGTCATCTTCATACACACTAGTGGCGGTATTCACAAAAAGTATGCCGTATTGATCGATCTTTATGCGGTGCGGCCTAGTATCAAACCATCGACACTTGAACAAGTGGACTTTCATGCGGTTCCCATAAATGAGTTCAACAACTGACTGTAGGACACCGTAATAATCCACGCCCCCCTCTGCACCATCGACCATCACCCCACAATTCTGTGTTTTGCGTTCCCCGTCTCTAGCTTCACATATATACTTAACGCCGTTGACATCACACATTGGGTGGACTGTGGAAGATATCAGCTTCATCGACAACAGCCTCAATTCCTCTGAGTAATTTCTATGACCACCCTTCGCAGCCACTTGCATAAGCTGAAAAATATAACTCAAATCACTTGGTGTGCACTTGTTAAAGAATAGGGAACTGTAAAAGAAAGCCATCTAATATATATATTTATACACTTACCCATTGTGGAAAATAGTCTGCAAACGTCGTGTTGTGGTACTCGAGATCACCGCGAACTTCCTTGCAGGTAAGATGGGTTCGTTTCCAATATTGTACCTCCGGACAGTTTATTAGAACCCACCAGTGGGCAATCCCTACCTCATGGTCAGACAACTTGTCCACACCCTTCTTCTTGAAGCTTCCGTATGGTATAACATCGTTGGCGACGATAGATAGGTTGAACTCGGGGTCATCTCGACTTGGATGTTGTGGGGGGTCCTCCATCGCTCCCAAGTACAACTTGGCGTACGTTACACACTCATGCGCAATGTAAGCTTCAGCAATACACCCCTCAGGCGCAGATTTATTGTGCACATATTTCTTGTAGTCTCCAAGTTGTCTGCAAGGTTAACAAGTGCATGTTAAGAGCATGCAACTTTTATTTAAAAACATGTATAAATCAAATTTATGAATAACATGTACCTTTCGATGGGATACATCCAAGTGTAGTGTACGAGACCGGTAAGCAACAATTGTTGGGGAAGATGGATCATCAGGTGAGGCATGATGTCAAAGAAGTTTGGGGGAAATATCCTCTCGAACTTGCACAAGATAAAAACGATTTCCTCATGCATTCTCATGAGGTCTGATTTTCTAACTTCTCTAGCGCATAACTTCTGGAAGAATCTTGACAACGCCACCAACGGCTCAACCACTTCATCCTCCAAGTAGGCTCGAATGAAAATAGGGAAGAGGCGTTGAAGCAGTACATGACAGTCGTGACTCTTCAATCCGTACATCTTGTTGTCTCGGTAGTTAACACACTTGCTTATGTTACCCGCATAGCCATAAGGATACCTGCATAGCCATTAACAACAATTAGATTTCATGCATATATAGTCGTCCAACAACAGATGGATTATTTAGGGAATACATGCCTAATAAAAAGTTACCTGACATTACTCAGCCATCCAAAGATTTCATGTTTCTGGTCCCTGGTGACGGTGTAAGGAGCTTGGGGCATTTTGCTCCTGCCCTCTCTCAACCACAAATGGTCCCGCAGTCCCATATTTCTCAGATCAACGCGTGCCTTGGGGGTGTCTTTTGTTTTCTTCTCCCAATTCAAAACTGTGCCAACCACGGCTTCACCCACGTTCTTCTCTATATGCATGACATCCAGAGAGTATCTGATAGCCAACCTGGCCCAATAAGAAAGTTCCCATAAGATGCTCTTGTGTGACCAGAACCTATACCGATCGGGCCTCTCTGGAATCGTGCGCAACACATCGAGATGATTGCTAAGCGGACCAAAGTCATACTCATTCAACACTGCCAATATTTCCTCCCCTGTCCATCGCTCCGGTGCCCAGCCCCTTTCTTCAGTCCCATCAAAAGCCTGTGCATCGTCCCTAAATGGATGGTCATGCGGAAGCCAACAACGGTGACGCATTTGGACAATCTTGCTGCAATGAGGACTGGAGCAATCAACAGTCATGCACTCTGAACAAGCCCTGTAACCCCTGGTGACGCTGCCGGACAACATACCCCTCCCAGGAAAGTCACTGATCGTGCCAACAAGCATGGCACGCATCCGGAACATATCATTTTTGAACCGGTCGTAGACCAGGTGGCCTTTCAGACTCAAGTACCGAAGCTCCTCAATTACGGGTCTCAAATACACATCGAGACACTTTCCCGGATAACCTGGGCCTGGAATCAACAATGTGAGCATGTTATATTCCTTCTTCATGCACATCCACGGTGGAAGGTTGTACGGAATCAAAATAACTGGCCACACACTGTACTGAAGCTCTTTCTTGCCAAAAGGGTTGAAACCGTTGGATGATAGCCCTAGCCAAACATTTCGAACCTCTGATGCAAATTCAGGAAACTCCAACACATTCTTCTTCCAAGCCTCTCCGTCGGCGGGATGTCTAAGGGTGTCATCGTCAGACACATTCCTCTCAGCCCACCATCTCATAGCTTTGGCCGTGAAAGCACACATGAACAACTGCTCAAGCCTATCAATCAGCGGGAAGTACCGAAGTATCTTCACAGCTTTCTTGTTCCCTTTAGGAGTGAACTTATACCGCTCTGTATTGCATACTGGGAAGTATTCAAGATCTGCAAGTCCTTCCCCGTAAAACAGAACGCAATCGTATCTGCATGCATGAATCTTGATGTAGAAAAGACCGAGATCTTTAAGGATATGTCGCACCTTATGATGACTGGTAGGAAGCCGATGTCCGGGGGGCATCGCCCCACCCCATATCTTCAGCCAATCATCAACCGATTTGACAGTGCCTTTGTTCTCCGTTTTGATCTTCATCACTCCCATGACAGATTCAAGGACAGTCTTACTGCATCCGGGGTACAACGGAGTCTGTTGCAATGCGATCAGGTTGTTGTACTTTTCCATACCACTTGTGTTGACCGGTGATTGGGGTAATGGCTCGAGTGGCTCAATATCAGGGAAACACTCCATCTCCGGAGGAGGGAGTTGCACATCTGGTGCTTCTTCAAAGACACCGCTCTCACGAGGAAACATATCGTTGATCCAGTTCGTTGTTGGATCATTGGACGAACTCCCTCTCTCGGCAAATTGTCCATGATCATGAGGACCCGCAAACTTTGGTTCACCGTGATAAATCCAATTAGTGTATAGGACCCAAAATCCATATCTAGCCAGGTGTTGCTCCACGGTCTCTATGGAAAAACGTTGTCGTGGGCTGGCACACTTGCACTTTTTACACGGGCAATAATGAAGTGTAGTGTCTCCACAGTTAGCCATCACAAATTCCAGGAAACTCCTAACTCCATCATGATACGCCTGATCCCATCTTCCCCGGGTAATCCAACTCCTGTCCATCCTGTAAATTCAATAAATAAATGTAACTATATATAGATATGTATATATGCACGTACTACGTACGTACGTACGTACTAATTAATTAAAAATTTCATCATTACACATATATGTATATATATATATATATATATACACACACATCCCTAAATTAATTAAAACATCGTCAATCTCCCTAATTAATTAAACACAATATATTTTTCATATATACCAACAATATATTTTTAATTACAATTAAATTAATTAATATATATACATTTTTTCATCAAATTCATCTAAAATCACCTCTAAATCAACAATCAATCACTGATCTTCAACAAAACTTCAATTCTATCTAACCAACATATCAACCCATTAATAATCTCATCTCAACACACACACACACACACACACATATATATATATATATATATATATATATATATCAAATTAATCACACATTTATTGTAATTAAACTCTAAATTAACACACCTCTGCATATAACATACTAAATCAACACACACAGCAATATACGTACCTTTCAAGCTTATGGCCGAGGTTTTGGACGATTTCAGAGCGTTTTCGAAATGTTTTCGACGAATGAGCTCGCTGCTGTAGAATAGATCTGATATAAGAGTTATAGCCGACGAATACCCTCCTCGTCGGCTATAACCAAAAACTTTTCGTCGGCTATAACTCTTATAGCCGACGAATACCCTCCGCGTCGGCTATAACCAAAAACTTTTCGTCGGCTATAGTTATAGCCGACGACGGCCGACAACTCGTTGGCTATAATATTATAGCCGACGATGTGGCCGACGAAATAGTAATTCGTCGTCTATAACCAATTATAGCCGACGAAGTGCTGTTTCGTCGGCCATTTTTTTTCATATCGTCGGCTATAACCCCTTTTCTGGTAGTGCATATCCTGATTGTATTTGTCTACTTTGTCATAATCCGAGAAACAGATTTGTTCCCATTTAAGGGTGAGCTTTGGAAGAAGCATGTCATGGACCTTGTTAAATCGCTGCTGGAGCGTGTCCCATAAAATTTTGGGATCTTTTACCGACAAATATTATCGTTTTAGAGTCGGGTGGATATGGCGCCTCAAATACATGAGGTCCTGAGCCTTGGCATGGTCCCCAAAAGGGGTGGTGGCGGCTGCATCAGTCAGAAGGGCTGGAAAGCCTTTGCTTTGGAAAGAAATTTCAATATCAGAAACCCATCGATGGTAGTCTTTGCCTTGAAGATCCAAGATGTCAAAATCAGGGCGTGACGGTGACGACGATGACATCCACAAGAGAATAAAGCGTCAGATTAGTATCACTTTAAACAGATACTATCAAGTACATATTTGAATTAGAAGGGATATATTAGGTCACATAAGTGATTTTTATTTTTTTTTCTATGTAAAAGCATTATTTTTTTTTCTTTTGATGCATAAACCGGCGACATCATATCGCACCTTCAAACAGTAGCGTATTCAGACATCCACATAAGCATCTTTTTATTTTTTTTTTAATTTCCTTTCAACGTGATTTTCCCAGGACCATCACTTAAAACTGCGACCGTAGGGATGATGAATTTCCCATTCTAGGTCTCATCGGCGATTTAAGAATGGCCGGAATCGGAGTAGAAGAAAGGCTAATAGCGCTCGATATAATATATCTATAGTTCAAAAACAGGAACTTTTAGAAATTTTTTACCTTTTGATCAAAGGAACGAGAGCGTAAAGCTTGTTCTTTGACTCTTGTCTGGTTCTCGAGCCTCTTCTTGCGCGAGTAGTCTGGAGGAGCTATCTTGAAAAGTTGATGGCAAGCGAACTTGCTGGCGACCAAGCGAATGAGCGTGGCGGCCGAGCGAATGGGCGGGAGGTCGAGTGAGCGAGTGAGTTAGCGGGAGAGCGCGCAGGCTGGCGAGCGGGCGAATAGGCAGGTGGCCATGCGAATGTACAGAGAAGGGGGGGCGCACGGGTCCCGAGGAGGGAGGTGTGGCCGACGGAAGGGATGGAAGAGGAGGAAAAAATTATCAGGGTTTTTCTAGGCTCAGGGAGGTCACGTGCTGATAACGTGTTTAAGGAGAAAAGATAATAGGGAGAACTATATATTTATTGATTGATAGAGAGACCTTTATATATGCATTACAATAAGTATTCCGACAAATCAGGGATTTCCTATCTATTACAGAATCAACTATACTACTTTAATTAGGTCAAGACACATCCAGGAAGTTAAGGAAATAACCTTTTTACAACAGTTTTCAAGTTTTTATTATTGCAATGTATCATCTTCCTATTTCAGTCAGTCAGTCAGTTTATATATATATAGTCTTTCCACTAAGGGATCCCTTATTTTGTCTATTTTAAGAAATCGGTTATTAGACCAGCTTTTGTTATCATATTTTAACATCTCCACCGTTTAATTGCTAGGTGTAGATCGTTCTTGTAAATTTTTAGCCAAAATGGTGATCGTTAAGGCATCTCACTAGATGAAATCAATGGACGTATGAAATCTGTTAAAGTTGAACCGTTCATGTTTTTATTTGTAAATTTCAATTTTGAATGCTCTAATGATTATCAAATTGAATGAAAATTTTCAGATATGATCTAATCATATAAACATGAAAGCTGAACGGTGGAGCTGTTAATATGTGATTGAAAAGTATGTTAAATTATCGATTCCTTTAAATGGGCAAAATAAGGGATTCCTTAGTGGAATGAGCCTATATATATATAGTTCTTTTCTAAGGTAAAACTTTGTTTTGAAATTAATGTACAAAGTTCTTTATTTAACTCACTTTTTGGGCACATTTTCACATATCCATCATTTAGTATTTAGAACCTAATGTGTGTGTATATATATATGGTTCATATCCAGAGCGAAACTTTGCTCTGAAATTACGGAGTGAAGTTCCTTATTTGGCTCACTTTTCGGTTGAATTTACCCATAAAAAACCATTCAATATTTAGGTATGTATGACATGATCATCTCTACAAAGTTTCATTCAATTTGACAATTGTTTAGCTTTCGTAATCGTGATTTACACGAATGGTTCACGTTGAACAGATTTCAGTTCATTTATTGATTTAATCTAGTTTCAATAATTAACGATCACCATATTAGATGAAATTAAACTTTGTAGAGATGATTATGTCATATATGCCTTAATATTAAATAGCTTGTGATGGGAAAAATCGATCGAAAAGTGAGTTAAATGAAACACTTCACCTTGTAACTTAAAAACGAAGCTTTTATATATATATATACTTGAAATATGTGTATTGGTGATGTGGTATCACGGGGTGGGGTGGGTGTCTATTAATTGTTCCTTGATGGAATTGTAATATCATTGTGACTAACCCTTAAGGGATTGACATAACATGTTCTAATTGACTGTTGATATATGTTGTGAGAGTGAGTAACATGATTGTGTTTATGTTGAATCATGTGAGAATTTTATGATGTTTTATGATCTTCATATCTGGGTCACTATTGTGACAGAGTTTTCTAGCCTTCTGACTTGGGTCACTTTTGACAAAGTTTTATTTTCTTCAGACTTGAGCCACAATTGTGACAGAGGCAGTTATATCAAGAACTAAGTATTTAGTCGGGTGATTGATTACGATTAATTAGAGTTCTATTTTGTCTGTTATTGTACGTCACGGGGTACCTGAGTCGTATGAGTACATATATCAGAGGGTAATCATGCGGGATAACGTCGGTTACATGTGTACATATTTTGAAAGGAAGTTTGGGTGATCTTTCTTTTGTTTTTCAAGAGGAACATGATTTTTCATAATCAAGTTATTAGTTACCAATATTTGATTTTGACACGGCTAACATGCACGTGTTTTTCCATATGAGAAAAAGTATTTTGAGTTCTGAAAGAAAAAAAGGTGTGTGAGTTTAAATTGACAATTTCTTGACTTCAATGTGAGTAATTTGTTGCTTACTTTCCTTCCAGCTGTAATTGCGTCACTTAAATGTAATCTCTTGAATTTAACTATATATAGGGATTACTATAATTTTCTTTTATTTGATTTTAAATGTGATCTCCTAAACTGCATTATATGTAGAAGTCGCTATGATTTTAATTGTACGAGTAGGTAATTTCTTCAACTATAATCCTAAGCAATAAATTATTAATCTTTATCTTATCTTATTTGTGCGTGGCATGTAATTTTTTTATTTTTTTTTTCTAATATAATGTGTATGTGTGTTTTGTGAGGGTTAAATATAGTTGGTTTGATTTGCATTGAGAAATTTTATACACTCCAAAAACCACTTAATACACACCCATCTTATTTTTATATCTCAAATCAGATTCTATAAAAAGGTTAAATAACCAAAATAGACATTTATTATCATAAAAAAAGAAAAGAAAAGAAAAAACTCTAAATGGCGCAGTCAGTTGGAAACATAGACATCTTAATTTAAAAATTTTATTTTGTCTAACTATTGATTGATGTTGGAGTTGTAACAACAGTTCTCAATTTAATTATCAATTGAGCAATGATCTTTTGAATTGAAATTTTAAAAATTTATAGACGAAACTTGTAGAAAGTATGTTAACAAATACCTAAATGTTCAAGGAAGGTTAATTCCGTAACTTTCGTGGCATGTCTTGTCCTAATAAGGCTAGTAGTCTAGATACTTTATTAGATAGGGAATCCCTGATTACCAGGGATACTTGATGTAATGCCTATATAAATGCCTCCTTATCAATCAATAAAGAGACAGTTTATTATCATCTATTTCTCCTAGAACACGTTATCAGCTCGTTGCTCTAGCCTCCCGTCTAATGGCCCTAAAACCCTAAAAACTCTGATTCTGAATTTTTTCTCGAAACCCTAACCTACCGTCGGCCGCCGATTCTTCCCTTCGGCACCGTCGGCCTCTTCTCAGCAGCACCTACGCTGCCCGCCTGGCCCCCCCCCCCCCCCCCCTCCCTTGTGTGCCATAACTTGCACGCATACCAGAAGATTCAAGATTGCTCGCAAGCCAAGCAAGCGGCTTTTGAAGCCTAGTTCGTTGCTGAGAAGAAATCAAGAAGAATCGAAGAAAACAAGCTTCCCCAAAAGTCAAGTTTTGTTTGATCAAACTTCACTTGAAGAGGTAAATATTTTATAAACGTTCCCGCTTCTGAATTTTCAATAATTGAGTTTTGTTTTTCTTCCGGGACATTTCCGTGTCCCTGCTTCTTCATCCCGATTCTATCGCTTATCGGGTCGGCATACGGGGATTTAGTCACTCCGGTGCCAACGTTTATTGGGGTAACTGTGATGTTACCGACCACCGTTATGCTTGTGACTGTGATGTCACTGTGAACCATAACGTATTCTTTTTAAAAGAAAACAAAGGGAAGATATCGATTGTGACTTGAAGTCACGTTAAGCATCGATTTATGTGACCATGATATATCTTGGCACTGTTCTAAAAGAACAATCAAACTTGATTAGTATTCAAATATACTAACGTCTCCCTGTTTGTGTTCTGTAGATGGCTGACACTCAGCGTCCAGAATTTGACATCTTGGATATCCAAGGCAAGGAATACAAGAGGTGGATCTCAGATGTAGAGAACACCTTCATTGGTAAAAGATTTACCGCCACCATCAACCCTCCTGAGGATGCAAGCTTACAAGCTTCTCCTAAACAGAAAGCACAAGCCCTGATGTTTCTCAGGCGCCATATCCAACCAACGCTCAAGAAGCAATACCTGAGGAAAACTGATCCCAAAGAGCTATGGGATATCCTCAAGGACCGCTTCGACAATGTGCATGACGCACAACTCCCAGACCTCATGTCCGATTGGGAGCAAATCCGCTTATTGGATTTTGATTCCGTCCAGGAATATCATCAGACTATGCTAAACTTGCAATCTAATTTGAGCTTTTGTGGGGTCGAAAAGACTGATGACGATATGATGGAGAAGACTTTCACGACGTTCCCAGAATCTGCGTCCATGTTGTCGCATCAGTACCGCGATCTCCGTGAGAAAGGCACTATCAAAACCTTCAGTGATTTGATGAATGTGCTTCAAAGAAAGGAGAGGTACCATGAGTTGATTCTTACCACCAATAAGAGGCCTCGAGGACCGAAATTCATTGCGGAATCTCATCAAGCCCGCGGTAAAGCTTCTAAGCAAAAGCATCAACCTCATGAACGTCAAGCACCACCACCACGTACGCCAAGAGCAACACGTGGCGGACGAGGAGGGAGAGGAGGGGCCGGCCGTGGCCGACAGTTTTCTTGGACAAGGGATGGTGGCGGCGCCGCCGCTCCTAGAGGAGGGAACCGGCCCGGTTCCGGCCCTCGATGTGGTGGCCACGCCTCAAGCTTTGCTTCGGCGCCTTGCTTTAAATGTGGCTCCATGAATCATCTTCAACGCAATTGCACAGCAAGTAGAGAGATTCAAGCCACTTACAAGAAACACAAACAATACATAGAACAAGAAACGAACTATGTAGGAGACTTTGAGGAAGAAGAATACGATGAGGAAGATACCAACTTCACCATCGATGACTTCCAACCTACCAAGAAACGTAGGACTCAGGAGTATGATACTCCGGATTATGAATAAGTATTTGACTTAGGTCATGAGATACATGTTCAAGTTTGATTTTGATTGTTATTTTGACATAATATAGTCAATAAATCACGACTTTGTTTGATAAGTCGTTCTATTTAGAACAACCTTGATGTACTTTTGAGTTGTCATCAATAATATTTCTCTTATTCTAAGAATGATTTAAGATTTTTACATCCCTATGAAAGCATAAATGGTTCAATGCGTCCAAATTACAATGACATAATTATTTTGAGTTCACCACAATTCTGGTGATGTTAACTCATATCCGAAATAAAATCACAAAGACAAATGAGAGACTCGCGAGAAATCGCGTTGCACATTAGGCCAGCCTATCGGCAGCCAAGGCTGCGATTCGCCAAGCCTCGCTCACCATGGCTACTCGCCAACTTGGCTGCGATCCGCCAGGCCTCGCTCACCATGGCCACTCGCCAACTTAGCCGCGATCCGCCAGGCCTCGCTCGCCATGTCCACTCGCCAAGCTTGGCTCAACACCGAATCCGGTTTTTTTTTTGAAACCAACATCGATAGCCTATCGAACAAATGCAACTTTTGCATCAATGGCTCGGCAACGACGTGTCTTCGGACTCACCATGCTTCAGATTTAGCTCAACCGTCGCATCGTATTGCCTCAATGCCCGACGGGCCCTCACCACTCGCCTTGCTTCGGCTCGGCCTCAAGGTAGCTTCGGCCTTACCACAGCTTCAGCTTTGGCTTGGCACCGGCCTTTGCCTTGGCCTCGGCCTTGGCTCGGCCACGCCACCTACGACAGTGTCCGGTCTCAATCTCTGACCTAGGCTATGTTAACTCTCAATGTTGGTATTCGGTGATTAAAATAAGGCTTATCTCTTTCTCTCAAGTTATGTCGATGCCATGGCTATGTTATTGGCCTTAATGCACTTCATTTTGTGACGATATATTGCTTCAGTACACTTACTTTAAAGTGTTCGCCAAAGTCTAAAGTAGACTATTGATTCAATTTACATTGTTTTTGTAGATGTATCAAGGCGAGATTGAGTATTTGTTGGATTGTGCAACAACTCACACGATTCTGAGGAATCGGCAATTGTTTTCGGATTTTTCGCCAAGAGAATCATCGTTATCTACGATGACAGGAACTGGACCCGTAATTAAGGGTCGTGGCACTGCTCAATTCTTATTTCCAAATGGCACTGAAATTCGAGTAGAGGACGCCCTATATGCGCCTAAGGCGCCAAGAACCTTGCTAGCTTTCAAGGATGTGCGTGACAACGACTATCACCTCAGCACTTATGTTGAAAATGGAACTGAATATCTGTTGATCACCTCCACTGAGAATTTGCGTACTCGCATTGTGGAGAAGTGTAAGCGTGTTCGAAATGGTATGTATTTCACAACTATTAGAGCCAATGAATCTCATGTTGTTGTCTTATGCGATTCAGATGCTTACAAGCTTTGGCATGAGAGACTCGGTCATCCGGGTCGTGATCTAATGGTTCGTATTCTGAAATGCTCCCACGGTCATCCGTTTTTCAGATCACAAAAGCACAGAGGGCGCCTCGGCCTCGGTTCGGCCGCCATGCCGTCGATAGCCGCCTCTCGGCTCCAAGGAGAGATTCGGTCTCCTCCTGCTTCTCATGCTTCTGTAGCGATGTCTAAAGTTCACCGTTCGTTTTGCAAAGCTTGTTCACTAGCAAAACTTCAAGCAAGACCATCTTTTGCTATTGATAATAAACAGAATATTCCGTTCCTACAACGAATACAAGGTGATATTTGTGGACCTATAACACCAGAATGCGAACCATTTAGATATTTCATGGTTCTGGTTGATGCGTCAACGCGTTGGTCAAACGTAGCGTTGTTGTCCACGAGGAATGCTGCATTTGCTAAACTCCTAGCTCAGATCATTAAGCTCCGGGCTCACCACCCGGACAATCCGATTAAGTCAATCAGACTGGATAATACTGGAGAGTTTACGTCAAAGTGTTTTGATGACTATTGCATGTCAGTTGGGATTGAAGTTGAACATCCCGTACCCCACGTTCATTCTCAGAACGGTCTTGCAGAAGCCGCTATCAAGAGACTACAACTTGTAGTTAGGTCCCTTGTCATGGCCTCTAACTTGCCGGTTTCGGCATGGGGATATGCAATATTACATGCAGCTATGCTTATTCGTCTACGACCCACAGATAGCCAACCATTTAGTGTGTACCAGTTGGTAACTGGTTACGAGCCTAATATTTCGCATCTGCGTACTTTTGGTTGTGCCGTATATATGCCTATCACGCCTCCACTGCGTACCAAGATGGGTCCACAACGACGATTAGTTATTTATGTTGGATATGAAGTACCAACAATTGTCCGCTACATAGAGCCTATGACAGGTGATCTGTTTACTGCAAGATTTGTAGATTATCACTTTAATGAGACATCCTTCCCGCCGTTAGGGGGAGATGGGGCCGCATCCGTCCCTAGTGAACGTCAGGAATTGACGTGGTTCTCTCCCACTATGTCTCATTATGATCCCCATACGTCTCAGTGTGAGACCGAAATACAACGCATATTGGAACTACAAAAGGTGGCGGATTCGATGCCCGACTCCTTTACTGATATTGCGAAAGTGACAAGATCAACCATACCTGCTGCGAATGTACCTGCAAGGCTCAACATTCCTCGCCACGCGCGAGCACGCGCTGCCGGTCTCGGACCCGCAGCCCTAGGTGCCGTCGGCAGCCTAGGCTCAGCACCTCCAAGTGGAGGGCCGGCGTCGACTTCGGATCCTCCTAGAAAGAGGGGGAGACCAATCGGTTCCAAGGACAATGTACCTAGAAAGAGGGCATGTGTCCAGGCACAAAGCGATCCGTTCATCATCGATACACGAGATTGTCTCCGACTATACCTATGTCCAAGAATCAACTCTGAATCATCTGGGGAACGCCTCAGACTCACCGTTGATGTTGGAGAACAAGGAAATCTCACTAAACTACTTATGCATGCACAATCTTATGGAAAGGAATTCCATGTATATCGATGATGCATTCGCCTATGCCGTTGCTCAAGAAATCATTGACGACGACGATATGGAACCCCGCACTGTTGATGAGTGTCAACGTCGGGCGGACTGGTCGAAGTGGGAAGAAGCAATCCAGGCTGAACTAGACTCTCTAAAGAAAAGACAAGTATTCGGACCGGTTGTGCCTACACCGCCGAACGTGAAGCCTGTTGGACATAAATGGGTCTTTGTCAGAAAGCGCAATGAGAATGGTGAAGTCCAGCGATATAAAGCTCGACTCGTGGCGCAAGGTTTTTCTCAACGCCTTGGAATTGATTATGAGGAGACGTATTCTCCTGTCATGGATACTATTACCTTCCGATACTTAATCAGTTTGGCAGTCTCAGAGAGACTCAATATGCAGCTTATGGATGTTGTAACAGCGTATCTTTATGGGGATCTAGATACGGAGATGTACATGAAAGTGCCAGAAGGACTTTCGTTACCCAAGTCAAGTGAACAAAAACCACGAAGTTCATTTGCTATCAGGTTGAGACGATCTCTATATGGACTCCGACAATCTGGTAGGATGTGGTACACACGGTTAAGTGATTACTTGATTGGGAAAAGATACAAGAATGATGAGTTGTGCCCTTGTGTGTTCATAAAGAGAACAAGTTCAGGATTTGCCATTATAGCCGTCTATGTTGACGATATGAACATCATTGGAACTCTAAATGAGATCAATGAGACCGCAAACTACTTGAAATCTGAATTCGAGATGAAAGATCTGGGAAGGACTCGGTTTTGCCTAGGCTTAGAACTAGAGCACCGAAGTGGTGGAATCTTTATACACCAATCTGCATATGTCCGAAAGATGCTCAGGCGATTTAACATAGACAAAGTTATGCATCCTACAGGCACTCCCATGGTCGTTAGAAGTCTGGATATCAACAAAGATCCCTTTCGTCCGAAAGAAGATGACGAAGAGGTCTTGGGAGCTGAATATCCATATCTTAGTGCAATTGGAGCTTTGTTATACCTAGCTCAGTGTACTAGACCAGACATTGCTTTCTCAGTGAACTTGTTAGCTAGATTTAGCTCTGCGCCAACACAACGTCATTGGGTTGGAATCAATAACATCTTTCGATACCTTAAAGGAACCCTTGACATGGGCTTGTACTATCGATACACTCATCAGGATTCGACACCTAGTCGATCTCTTGCATCCAACAGCACAAACCGTGGCTCAGATCGCCACCGGTCAGCCGCCAAGACTGGCTTTGGCTTAGCCATCCGCCATCCTGCAACCATATCCGCCAACATATCCGGACCCGAGGATGCTAAGTCGTGGTCCCGATACGGCTTTGGCGATACCCCCTCCTACTCAGATACACCAAATGATGTGATGGTAGGATTTGCTGATGCTGGATATTTGTCAGATCCACACAAAGGACGTTCCCAAACCGGTTATGTTGTTACCATTGGGAATACAGCGATATCTTGGAGATTAACCAAACAAACCCTTGTTGCTACCTCCTCGAACCATGCTGAGATTATTGCACTACATGAAGCAGTCAAAGAATGTGTTTGGCTTCGCTCAGTTATATCTCACATTCGAGAGTCTAGTGGACTTGAGTCTACTACGATGGGACCAACTTGCATATTTGAAGATAATGCAGCTTGCATTGAGCAGATGAAGTTGGGATACATCAAGGGTGACAATACTAAACACATTTCGCCTAAGTTCTTCTACAATCAGCAGCAGCAAGAGACGTTGAATATCCAAGTGAAGCAAGTCAGCTCAGAAGAAAATGCAGCTGATCTGTTCACCAAGTCTCTACCCAAATCTACATTTGTGAAGCATGTAAAGCGCATTGGTATGTGCCGCTTATCCGAACTCAAAGACTGATTGACTATCAGGGGGAGTTCTCGTCTAGACTTCAGGGGGAGTCTAGTTATGCATGTCTCACATACTTGTAGTTGGTGCGTTGTACTCTTTTCCCTTAGACCATGCTTTTATTTTTGCCCAAGAGGTTTTTGTTTGCTGGCAAAGGTTTTAACGAGGCAACAGTTCATGCACCATTGAGGACGCGACACAAGGGGGAGTGTTCAAGGAAGGTTAATTCTGTAAGTTCCGTGGTGTGTCTTGTCCTAATAAGGTTAGTAGTCTAGATACTTTATTAGATAGGGAATCCCTGATTACCAGGGATACTTGATGTAATGCCTATATAAAGGCATCCTTATCAATCAATAAAGAGACAGTTTATTATCATCTATTTCTCCTAGAACACTAAAAATATTTTTAAAAATTCAGTATATATTAATTATCACTTATATTAATAAGATATTTCATAGTTTTTTTTAGCATAAGGGTATTTTAGGTACTTGAGGATGTGTATTTAGTCTAATATTAAAATGAAAAATTTAGGAGATAGTGTATTAAGTAAGGAGTGTGTATTAAGAGGATAGAAGAGTGTATTTAAAACTACTCATGCATTTAAGCATGTATTATCTGAGTTATTTCAACAAATTTTACTCGTACGTATTAAAAAATTTCTAGGTTTGTTGTTTACACCCTAGTGCACATTATGGTATAGGGTTTATATATGCATATGAGGATCAGTATGTTTGAGACCACGACTGATAATTGCGGCTATTAGGTGTTGACCTTATTTTAACTTAGCATTTTTAGTTTGTCATGACACTGATTGAGCATTGTCCAATTACTTTCTAAGTCGTGTAAACAATGTTGATGAACTTTTTTACACAACTAATTACATGTAGGTTAAGCTGGTTTCTACTGTAATAATATATCAAGTTTTTTTAATATAATCAAAAATATGAGCAAATCGTGGCTTAATTGTTTAAATAGCTAAACTGACAACGTTGAGGTCATTGTCGGTCCCACCTTATGCCCACTGGGGCTGGGCCGTCACTCAACTTTGCACCTAATGCATATTTTCTATATGAACTACATGAAATATGTAAAAGTTCTATAACAATTAAGAGGCAGCCCCATTTTAAATGAAATTTTACGGTCTTAGCTTTTTAATTATACATGTATTTTATTGAACTCGTTCAGTGTAATACATTAACCAAAAACCTCGGCTCCACTAACTTAAAATTTTGAGTCCGCCACCAGTTAAATTCAGAGTCAAACTTTATTAACATGGTGTGTGAGTTAATTAATAATAATAATAATAATAAGATGCTCAAGAATTGTTTTTCTCCTATTTCAACCAGTTCTCATTTTGATTTAGTCATGTGAAAGTGGATACCTCCCACTAATAATTATAAATTGAATTTTGCGTTACACCCTACTCAAGATTATGTAGAGTTTGTAATACGAAATGACCAAGGATAAATAGTAATTGCCTCTAAATTTTTAAATGTCTCAAATGCAGTTTGTGCTGAAGTTTCTACTCTTTGAGCTACATTTGAAACGGCCTTTTAGAATCATATCTCACACTTAAAAGTTAAAGGTGATTCTAAGCTTCTAATGGACTGTCTAAACAACAAGATCAATGTTCATAGGAGGATTCGTACCCTTGTTGAGACATGAGGACTCTGGCAGATCTCTTTACTAATACTCAGTGCACTCGCGTTTAGAGAGAAGCCACTTTTGCTATGACAAGTTTGGGACATAATATAAGCAACATTTGTAGCTGGCATTATCGTCTGGTTTCTGCCATAAGAAGTTATTTTTGCCTTACGATTTGATATTAGTAATTTGAATGTAGAAGGGGTTTTCATTTGTAGCTAGTCTTCAGTTTTAGCTTTATCGTCTAGACGTCTAGTCGTAAAAGACTGTGTCGTAACTTTGTTATTTAGTCGAATGATAACGGTAGTGATTGGTGAGGGGATTCCAATCAAGATTATAGACATGGGTAAATGTTATCAAACACCAGAGTTACAATTAATTATGACACTGCATCTAAGATCTAAATTAAGGACAAAAAATGCAAATGACGAGCATACATCCATAAGAGAGAGGATCTTTATTGGAAAAATACATTTAGAAACAAGTCAAAAAATACCTATATCATAATCTAGTCCCATCTGGCCATTAGTAATATGGCCGGCTATAACTGGCTCTTTCTGTTTGCTTATTCCTATTTATGTAAGTTTGATTATAGTTTTGAGTCTTGACCAAGTGGTATTGGCCGGACAAGGATATATTAAAATGAGAACGGTACCAACTCTTTGCTTCAGCTATCAACTTTGACTATTGCATCCCAAACCATTTACTTTCCTCTCTTCTTATATACCACACATATAATATGTACCATATTTGATATCAAGAACCATGATTTTTTTCTTGTTTTTCATCTTGGTTAGCCTAAATTTAAGCCACGCTCAACAGTACTATGACAGTTCCGAGTGCTCTTCAAATCTCAGCTACCCTGGTTCTAGATACACTTGCAATATGTTCCCAAATTCATGCAGAACCTACGTGGTATACAGAGCCAACCAACAGTTTCAGACTATTGCTGATATATCAGACTTGTTTCACATGAACTCTGATGCAATGCTTAAACTCAACAATCTTACATCTCCTTCTTTTGTGCTCCAATCAGGTAGAGAAGTTCTCATCCCCATTAACTGTTCTTGTCCAGGTCAATATTTTGAGGCAAGTTTCAGCTACTTGGTCTCCAAACTAACATCATACTCCGAAATAGCTTGTGGAGTTTTTGAAGGCTTACTCAAGCCCTTTACCCTTACTGAGGAAAACTCGGCTCGAGACATCAGCATCGGTACTGAGCTTCACGTGCCTCTAAGATGTGCTTGTCCTGATAACTTCGCTAGTCAAAAAGGAGTGAAGTACCTTGTGACATACCCTTTTATTGAAGGAGATGGACCAATCTTGTTGAGTAAGAGGTTTGGCATATCTCCTGAAGATCTATGGTCAGTCAATAATTTAGAGCCACCAAATCCAACTGTGTTTCCATACACAACTATTTTAGTTCCCTTGAGAGACAAACCTCTTTTGAACTTCAATATTCAGGATTCTCCACCTCCATCTCCTGGTTTTCTTCCCACAGTTTCTGTTGTAAAGCCGAATAACAACACAAGACCAAGGAGTTTATATATAGTAGGGTCTGTTGTTGGGTTTTCACTACTACTATTAGCATTGATGGTATGTATAGTTTTGTATAAGAGGGCCATAAAGAGGTGGAAGATTGAGAAGTTGCACTCCTTCAATGCTAGAAGTTCTCCACTTTCAATTTCAACAGTCAGAAGTCCTCTCAAATCTGGTTTAACTTGTAGATCAAGCTCTCCAGTGTCGACGTGTTTATCTCCGGATATTCTTGCTGGATTAAAGTATTCTTTGTTCAACTACAGCATAGAAGATATCAGGAGAGCAACAAGGGATTTCAACGAGGAGAACAAGACTAGTGCTCGAGTCTATAGAGGGGTGATAAACAATGCTGAAGTTATGATTAAGCAGATGACATCAGTCGAAACTAGCCATGTTATTGATGTCCATTCCAAGATCAACCACATTAACATCTTGAATTTGGAGGGTGTTTCTTATGGAGAAAGTGACTTGTCCTGGTCATATCTAGTGTTTGAGCTTCCAAGCAATGGCTGCTTGAGGGACTGCTTGTCTCGTACATCTAGTCCTCTCGAGTGGTCACAACGAACACAAATAGCTTTTGATATTGCTACAGGACTTCACTATTTGCACTGCTGTACTTTCCCTTCCTATGCTCACCTCAACATAAACAGTAGAAATATTTTTGTTACAGCGAACTGGAGGGTCAAACTTGCAAATATCGGAACTCTTTCTGCATTAGGATCTTCCGAAAACAAAGGATGGGTTGCGCCGGAGTACCTTCAATACGGCTCAGCTTCTGAAAAAGTGGATATTTTTGCTTTTGGGGTCGTTTTGCTTGAGCTCATCTCAGCTAAAGAGGACATTGATGGGAAATTGTTCAAGGAATCCATCAAATTTTTAGGTGGGGGTGATAGTGAAGGAGGTTTCCTCGAGCAACTCAGGAGCTTCATGGATCAACAGCTAGAAGAAGACTACCCTCTTGCAGAGGCTCTATGTTTAGCTGTTTTAGCCAAGGCATGTGTTGAGGATGATCCTCTCCACAGGCCATCCATCGATGATATCATTAAAGTCCTTGCCAGAATGGTAGAACCAGAAGTCGATCGTCATGTATGGTAGATTATTTGCCCTTCATTTAGTATTGTAATTCTGTAAACTGAGTAGTAATTATACGTGTAATTTGGTTTAGGGTTTAGGGCTCTTGCTACAAGATGCAACCCACTTAAATTGGAAATATCATTCCTCATCGAAATATTCTCTCTTCAGCAAGTTATCTCAAAATTCTTCATCCAATATGAAATTATGAACCAAATTAAAGAATTCATTGATCATTTTATTAACTCATTTAACTGTATGTTTGGTACGACGTTCAAGACGATTCATATAACTGTATGTTTTGTACGATTTTTTTCACCGTATATTAAGGATCCAAAGGATGTACGTGATGAGTGGAGGATATAAATAGTAGATTCCATTTGGTCATTGCTCACATCATATCTGCTGTCTTAATAAGAACTTGTTTTAACATATATTGTTTCGACGCTGTATTATTTGCTGGTTAGAATTTTATTGGTCAGGGCTCACATCACATATGTTAGTTGTAGATTGTTGGATTCACTTGTTTGATGGTTGCCTCTTGCCTTCCTTCATTACATTATGACGTCATGGTAATTTTATAAGATTTATTGGACCCTTGATCGATTATCAGAATCTATTCGATCAGAAAGGTACCATGGATCATAAAATGAAGAGTGGTAACAGGAGCTGTGTTTATAACTTTATTATGCTGATAACTAAATATACATGTACACGTATATAACTATATACATTCATTCAATATACTCTCATGAGTCAAACACTTAAAATATGATCATATATATATATATATATATATATATATATATATATATATATATATAACACTAAGTGATCCCTTATTTTGTCCATTTTAAGTGATCGATCACTTAATATACTTTTCGATCACATATTAACATGTCCACCGTTCAACTTTCATGTTTATATGAATAGATCATATCTGTAAATTTTCATTCAATTTGATAATCATTAGAGTATTTAAAATTGAAATTTACAAATAAAAACATGAACGGTTCAGGTTTGACATATTTCATACGTCCATTAATTTCATCTAGTTAGATGGTTTAATGATCATCATTTTGGCTAAAAAATTACAAGAATGATCTACACATACAAACCTAGTAATTGAACGGTTGAGATGTTAAAATGTGATTAAAAAAAAATTGGTCTAACAATCGATCCCTTAAAATGGACAAAATAAGGGATCGCTTAGTGAAAATTTGCAGAGATATACATGAGTACCTAAAGACTAGACGGTAGAGATGTAAAAATTCAATCGAAAAGTTAGTTAAAATATCAAATCCGTACCATAAAGATTGGTGCGGAGGTCTTTAGCCAAGAACGCCTATATATGTATATATACTTGTATTTCTAATGATTCTCATAATCTTTCTGCTTTATTCTCTAACGCCAATACGACTTAGACATGCAATACAAAAGGTGATGCAAGTAAAGAAACTATAACCGGCCGGTGTATAAAGAAAGTTCTGTAGATCTACGCCAATACGACTTATACATGCAATATTAAAGGTCATGCAAGTAAAGAAACTATAACCGGCCGGTGTATAAAGAAAGTTCTGTAGATCCTAATGAACATTTTTTGTTTATTTAGCCTAGTCTATGTATCATATCCTTCCTCATTTAGGTTTAAAACCTTGCCATAAGTGATAGACTGTGTTGCTTGAACCACAAAGTGCTGGTTACGTTCAACTCTGACCTTCTGTTCTGGGATTATATAGTTTCACTGATCGCGTGTTTATTGGTTGTAGTGGTCTTGCATTAGTTTCTGACTCCTGCAAAATCTTCATATTAGTATTGCATATAAATCTCAATGTTAAATGTATGATTACAGATTTTGCCAAATAGTTTGACCGATTACGTTGCCATATTGCAAATCAAGGCCATTAATTGTTTATTTACATGATATATCTTGAATTATTGATTCAGCAGTAACAGCATGACATGCAGCATGTATATACTGTACAGTAGCTATCAAACTTACATCGTGAACACCTTTACGGAGGAATTCGATCTGTTCTTTCGAGACAGTCCTCACCTGATCAGTTATATATAATGAGATTCTTCAGATACAGTTTTGCCAATAAACACTAGAACAATTGGAAAATGTAGGAAAGTAGACCTCTCTAACAAGGGTCCAGAGGACATTTTGTGTGCAAGGAGGAATTGTAAGAGAGCCTATATATCTGTAATACTTCGTACTGACAGTTTTTATTTGCTTTGGATCGACCATTCCAATCACTTTCTCTTCTTCACTGCTATCTGATAAGTCTTCCAAGTAGTCCATCATCTAATTCAGGGACGGAGGATAGTTGTTAGTTCTCTGGGCTATAGCCCAGACACTTTTCTTTCTTCCGTGCAAATATAAGTAACTAGGTATATATTAATATATATATATATATATAAAGTGAAGAAATATTTATTTTTTGAGAATTATTAAGAATCGACTCCGAAATAAGATAGAAGTAGAGTTTCTTGATGATTACATGTTGGTTCATATTGAAAGAAAATTTGCTGATAGTGTCACTACCAGAAAAAAGGCTTTTCCCGACGAAATAAAAAAAAACGGCCGACGAAAAAAAAATTTCGTCGGCTATTCCCAAGAATGGCCGACGAAATTTTTTTTTCGTCGCCAAAAAAAAATTTCGTCGGCTATTCCCCTAGAATGGCCGACGAAAATTTTTTTTCGTCGCTAAAAAAAAATTTCGTCGGCTATTCCCCTAGAATGGCCGACGAATTTTTTTTTTCGTTGGTAAAAAAAAAAATCGTCGGCTATATTCATATTTAAGCCGATGAAAATTTTTGGAAGTATGGCCGACGAGTACTAGGTTTGATTTCGTCGGCTATGATTAAAAAAAAAAAAACAGCTTCCATTTTCTATCACTATCGACAAACCATTGCTTCGTCCTTTAAATGCAAATGTGTCGTGAAATAAGATATGACCGAAATAATGAAATACGTCAACGGTTGAAAAATGATAAGATTCTGACAAAATCTGTGTGCCGAATGTTGCGGTTAACTGTTTTTTACTTCCGTTTTCCTATGGGTAGCCTGACGGTCGGTAAATATTTTGAGGAAAATTTTTATACGATTAGTTGCGTCTCATCGATTTGAAACTATTATCTGTTGAAGGTCAGGCCAAAAAACGTCATTTAGACAGGCCAATTACCATTTCTAAGCGTTTGAAGGGTCGACTCACCCGGTTGACCGTCCCGATCGAGCCTTTAACGTTGTCAGATGTAGTTAGATTTTTTTTCATACATGTATTTAATCTTAACGGTGATATCTGACGGTTGGAATAGATTTTCCAAACTTTTATATTCAAAATCGGAACATATGCACTAATGTTCCTTAACTTGTTTACTAAACGTTTAAGTGAATGTATCGTTTCAAATAGTTACTATACGCTAAGTCTTCAAATGAAAATATGTCGTCAAATAAGATATGACCGAAATAATGAAATACGTCTACGGTTGAAAAATGACAAGATTCCGATAAAATTTGTGTGCCGAAATAATGAAATCAGTCAAAACCCGGTTTACTGTAGATTTGGCATCCGGCGTCCGAATGATGATTGTGATACCATTCCAGAAAGGGAACGATGCCAGGAACAAAACTCGTAGCTTTGCCACGACGTGTGGGCTTTTTCGGGCTTTCGAGTTCGTTTAGGTCCTCAAAACGGCATTTTAGTATGTTTTCATAGAATAGCCGACGAAACATTGCAATTCGTCGGCTATTCTCTGAGTTTAGCCGACGAAACATTGTATTTCGTCGGCTATACTCCAAAAAAAAAAAAAAAAAAATTTCCAAAGCATAGCTGACGAAATTAATATATTTCGTCGGCTATACTCCAAAAAAAAAAAAAATTTCCAAAGCATAGCCGACGAATTAATATATTTCGTCGGCTATTCTCTAAGTATAGCCGACGAAATATATTAATTTCGTCGGCTATTCTCCTTCTAAATTTTTTAAATCCTCCCGCCTTTTTCTCTAAGTATAGCCGACGAAATTAATATATTTCGTCGGCTATTCTCCTTCTAAATTTTTTAAATCCTCCCGCCTTTTTCTCTAAGTATAGCCGACGAAATATATTAATTTCGTCGGCTATTCTCCTTCTAAATTTTTTAAATCCTCCCGCCTTTTTCTCTAAGTATAGCCGACGAAATTAATATATTTCGTCGGCTATTCTCTAAGTATAGCCGACGAAATATATTAATTTCGTCGGCTATTCTCATTCTAAATCTTTTAAATCCTCCCGCCTTTTTTCTCTCCTCCTTCCCTCCACCTCCTTCGGCCTCCTCCTCCTCCTTCCCCTCCTCCTCCTCCGGCCTCCTCCTCCTCCTCCGGCCTCCTCCTTCCCCTCCTCCGGCCTCCTCCTCCTCCTCCTCCTCCTCCGGCATCCTCCTCCTCCCCTCCTCCTCCTCCTCCTCCGGCCTCCTCCTCCTCCTCCTCCTCCTCCTCCTCCTCCGGCCTCCTCCGGCCTCCTCCTCCTTCCCCTCCTCCTTCTCCTCCTCCTTCCCCTCCTCCTCCTTCTCCTCCTCCTCCTCCGGCCTCCTCCTTCTCCTCCTCCTTCTCCTCCTCCTTCCCCTCCTCCTCCGGCCTCCTCCTTCTCCTCCTCCTCCTTCTCCTCCTCCTTCTCCTCCTTCTTCCCCTCCTCCTCCGGCCTCCTCCTTCTCCTCCTCCTTCCCCTCCTCCTCCGGCCTCCTCCTTCTCCTCCTCCTTCCCCTCCTCCTCCTTCTCCTCCTCCTTCCCCTCCTCCTCCGGCCTCCTCCTTCTCCTCCTCCTTCCCCTCCTCCTCCGGCCTCCTCCTTCCCCTCCTCCTTCCCCTCCTCCTTCTCCTCCTCCTTCCCCTCCTCCTCCGGCCTCCTCCTTCCCCTCCTCCGGCCTCCGGTATTTTTTTTTGCCAAAATGCAGTTATAGCCGACGAAATTGACATTATTTCGTCGGCTATACTCCAAAAAAAAAAAAATTTCCAAAGCATAGCCGACGAAATTAATATATTTCGTCGGCTATACTCCAAAAAAAAAAAAAATTCCAAAGCATAGCCGACGAAATTAATATATTTCGTCGGCTATTCTCTAAGTATAGCCGACGAAATAGCTCAAATTTCGTCGGCTATAACTTTAAAATATTAATATATTTGACCAAGCATAGCCGACGAAATCATTTTCGTCGGCCATAATTCGTCGGCTATACTTGGAATGGCCGACGAAATTGAAAATTTCGTCGGCCATTGGTATTACCGACGGCGTATTTCCGACGACTTATAGCCGACGAAAAATTCGTCGGTAAAGGGTATAGCCGACGAAATTTTGGCATAGCCGACGAAAAAAATTTCGTCGGCTATTCTCCCATATCTGGTAGTGTGTTGACAATGAGTCAATTATGGATGAATTTGCTACAAAAACTCGTAGAGTAGAACTTAAGATTAGGTCGGATTGACATTTAAATCAATGTTTTGTATATGTAGTAACGGAGTATGTTTAATTTCATTATATGACTTGGATTGCACAAGTATTATTTTTCATATATTTAAAAAAATTGATCAGAGAAAATTTTAGCCCAGACAGTTTTGAAATCCTGGCTCCGTCCCTGATCTAATTAAGCAAAAAACAGAATGAAGCACAACAAGGATAAGAGAGTAATAATGGAAAGCGTGATTACATTTGCCGATTATACACCTTGTATATGCAAATGCAATAGTCACATGCAGGCCGGATCATGAGTGAAAGAGTTTTATGATTACCCTTGTCAAAAATGGGTCAGGTTTTCCTATCTTGTACAGGATTCCGATAACAGCGGTGATTCTATTTGGACTGTCATGAACCAGATGAACCTCCAAATCAAACTGCTTGCCATTGATTTTGTGTTCAGAAGGTGAGTGCCAGTGGCATTGTCTGACGCTAAACTTAGTTCCATTGATGGGAATATATCCCGCATCACCTTGCCATTTCAACTGCATCAACAAAACATTGAGAGATAGATTTAGAATTACATATAAAACACCAAATTACAGCAAATCCAACTTCCGAGTTCTCTCTCGTGTTTCTCTTACCATCAGATCATGGCCTCTATTCTTAAGAGTGGCATTGCAAGCCTTGTAGCGACCCTGAAGTGTCCCTAAATCTGAGACTACATTAACTCTGTCATCTGATAGATCAATCGGAGACTGCAACGATCCATTGTTACACATGCTCCATTCCGGGCGTATATTTCCCCATCTAGCAGGCCCCTTCTCGCTGTTGTCGTCATAAGTAAACTCTCTCTCATCCTCTGCACCATCAATATTAACACACATGTCAATTAATCATTGTTAGATCTAAAGGAAGGTGAATAATCCACTTTAAATCCCACAATAAATTAATAAATCTCATTTTTATGACGTGAAATTATTATTTCATACTCCAAAATTGATAACAATTCCATATGAAAGTAGGTGTTCATGGAGATGGAGTACCAAGTAAATTTCATTATAGAATTTATAATCCAAGAGCATGCACTGTAATCAAAACATGCAATCTACATAAAATATTTCTTTCTCTACGTTCTTAATATATACAGATCATGAATAAAAATAAAATAGTTGATATCAAAAACATGTTGATATGCAGCAAGTAGATCATATATATATATATATATATATATGATTGCCCTTACCAACTTCACCATATTCATCATGTGAGGTTGCTTGGTACGAATGCAAAACAAGAACGATGCTGCAAAACAAGACTAATATGCTGGGTAGCTTCGACATTATTGAGCTGCGATCAATCTGCACTGGTAGCGTATCGTATCGACGATAGCTTATATAGAGGGTCGCTAGCTAGCATATCACTAGCTATATCAGCCTCTGTTGTACGTACGTAGTATGAACGTAGAAAACGATGACATACTTTTCTTGCAAATTTCATCTTCCGGCCAAGACTAAACAATTGTCTTCAGGTATAATGGTGATATGCATTTCAACGAGTTTGAAAGGAGGCAACGAGAAGTTGCCTACAGTCAACTGACAAATTGAAATCACATACATTAAAATAACTATTTCACTAGAAGATGAAGACCAAGAAGAAGACCCAGAACTGTTATTTTTCATGCTTTGTTTCTGGAGGTTTCTACTGGGCAAACGCCATTTGAGTTACATACGTCTTTGGTGACGATGAACTTGAATAAAAGTATTACAGGGTGCTTTGGATTTATTGAGTGGTTGTGTGCATTCGAACAGTTTGGCTATATTCTTGGAGAGAGTTTGTGATCGAATCAGTTTTAATAATATATACAATTGTTTGGGTCCGTCGGGGTAGTTGGTAATCTGAACTTTGAGGGTGATGAGGAAGGTGAGAGCTAGGCAGGTCAGTACATTCGTCGTTCGAACTCACCTGAAGTCCACCTAATCGTAATGAAAGTCGTCACTTTGGGGGGAAAGGAACTAAGGAAGTCTCTACTTCAACACGATGACCATATCACACAAACGATACGTATAAGATGTGATACATACCATGATGCAAATAGTATTACTAATTTACTATGATCAATATCTGTGTACTGATTGAAATGGGAAAATGACAAATTAGTCAACAATGAGGTTTTTTTTTTTCCAGTCCAATGATGATAGCTCATTCCAATGAATATTTTCAATGACTGAACTACCCTAACTAAACAGTTATCTGGGGTAGTATTATATTATGTGTAAATAGTTTGGGCAGTCAGTAATTGCTTACAGGAAGTCAGTAAGTTGTATACTAGGGGTCAGTAAGTTGCTTACTGGGAGTCATTTACTGGGGGTCAGTAACCTGGTTACTAGGAGTCAGTAACATGCTTACTAGAATTCGTAAATTTTTTACTGGGGTCAGTAACCTAATTACTGAGAGTCAGTAACTCTAGAATCTGTAAGTTGCTTACTGAGAGTCATTTACTGGGGGTCAGTTTACCTGGTTACTAGGAGTCAGTAACATGCTTACTAGAATTCGTAAGTTTTTTACTGGAGTCAGTAACCTAATTACTAAGAGTCAGTAACTCTGGAATCTGTAAGTTGCTTATTGGGTCAGTAACCTGATTACTGAAAGTCAGTAACATGCTTACTGGGATCTGTAAGTTGCTTAATTGGTCAGTAACCTGATTACTGAAAGTCAGTAACCTAATTACTGAAAGTCAGTAACATGCTTACTGGGATCTGTAAGTTGCTTAATTGGTCAGTAACCTGATTACTAAGAGTCAGTTTACCTGATTATGAGATCTCAGATTCGAAATTCTTTGATCCTCCGATTTTAATCTAAAAATCTCAACGATTTAACTCTCTCTCTCTCTCTCTCTCTCTCTCTCTCTCTCTCTACAACGGCGATTATCAGCCTCTCTCCTTACCTACAATGGCGGTTATAGAGACGAGTAGAAGGGCAAAAACGGAAGAAAAAAATTAAAATTGAGCCAGTGTTTATAAGATTTGTTAAATTGGGCAATAAGAGTGGTTACCTTATGTTTAGTAAGGTAAGATACTAGGGTGTTCATTCGAAGAGATAATGAGGGGGCCAAATTCGTACTAAATGGACATTTTTTAAATTGAAATATTTTCAAAATTTTTACACAAATATGTATGTACTAGCTCATTGAACAGCCATATATACCCATAAAAATAAGAAAACCCATAAATAGATAGCGTATTAAAGCCGATCACCTTCGGTATGAAGAAGCAGGCGATGTGGACGAATTTTTAAATTAACAATTGGAAAAAAAATATAATCATGCATATCTGGCCGTCAAATATGAAAGCCTCAAATTAGGGAATTCAACTTCAACCGCTTTTAAATATGAAAGCCTAGGGAATTCAACTTCAACTTCAGCTTCAGCTTCAACTTCTTCAAGCTCTCGTGCGTCGTTTGCAATCCCAGTGAAGCCTATTAATTGGTTAGCATATTATATTTTATTTTTTGAAAGGGAGATATTATATTATATTACTATAATAATGTGAAAAAAAGGAAAATGTGATTCTCCTTCCACAATTGTTGAATGTCAGTCTTGTTACGCCACTAGGTATAAAATGCATGAAAGATACGAATATTTTCCATATCAAAAAAAATTTCAAGAATTAAAAGAAAAATTAAACTGTTAAAATTTAATGTTGTTTTTTTATTATTAGTAAGTATGTTTGTTAACTCTGTTATTTTTTAATTATCTCACTAGTCAAATTTTGAGAGCGTGATAGTTAAAAGCTAAAACATTTAAATTTAATACATTCCATATATGTAATTATATATAATTTATATATTAATTTAAACTACTTTTTATTTAGGGCCAATTATAAAAAAGGGCTATTGAAAGTCCATAATTAGAAAAAAGGCCTAAATTTTAAAGACCTTATAAAAAAGGGCACCAGTTAACAAATACTCAAAATAACTGATATATTTACATATCATGCCACTGAATAAACGGAACGGAACGGACAAAAGGCCACTACCGTTGATTGGTTACATGTTACCCACATATCAAACCCTATTCATTCTCTGAAAATCAAAAACTGTTCACTCTCTTTCCCTCAATCCTTCTCCGACGAATCGCTCTGCTCTCCATCACTGTGCTCTCAATCACTGTGCTCTCCATAGCTGGGCTCTCCATCGCTGTGCTCTCCATCGGTGTGCTCTCCACTGCTCTGCACTCCGAAAACCTAATCCTTATCAGACGACGCATCGCCACCGCTCTCGCCTTTTACTTCTATCCGACGCGGAATCTCAGACGACGAACCTCCACCGGTCTCCTAACCTTCTCCGAAATCGTATCTCGACCGCTCTCCTCTCCTCTATCTCCACAGATCTAAGCTGCTCAGGTAACAAAATCGAAGATGATTTTAGGTTTATTACATATATACAGTGTTTAGCAGTGTTTATAGAACATTTTGTGAAAGAATAAATGGTTGGAACTATCAAAGTAACTATTTCATTTTGAATTTTGCTTGAGCGCTAAATATTCTGACTGTATAAGAATGAAACTATATCAGTAACTATTCTAGTAACTATCAAACTGTTTTCAATTTATGTGAATGAAACTATCTTGTATAAGTATTCAATAACTGTGTTAGTAACTGTGGAATTTGCTGATACATATATATGCAGAAATGGCACCAAAACAAACAAGTACTCAAGAAAAACAGGTCAGTAGCAGTGACGATGAAATGAAATACGAGTTAAGATCAAAGAAAAAGAATGATCAAAACGTCCACAAAACAACTGCAAAGCAAATTCAGCAAAAGGTAACTATCTATCTTTGTAACTGAAACTTTTATTTTTTATAGAAACTGAGAAATATGACAGTAACTATCATAGTAACTATGAAAATAAAATAGTAACTATAAAAAAAAAAACTAGTAACTACTAAAAGGTGCTAGTAACTATCATAGTAACTATCAAAACTAGATAGTAACTATCATAGTATCTACTAACTATCAAAAGGTGGTAGTAACTATCATAGTACCTATCAAAACTAGATAGTAACTATCATAGTAACTATGAAAATATGGAAACTATTAATGTAACTATTAAGAAGTTGGTAAATGCAAAATGTTAATGTATAAATCATCTAACTATGAATTGAAATGGGAAAGGAAATCACCACAATCAGTATGTAAAAAAACTACTAACTGTATTTCTTATAAGTAACTACCTCAGTAGCTATGTTACAACTGAATGAGTGTCTCAGTGTATGTGTTTATTAAATGTGCAGCCACGCGAAGGTAAAGTATCGTCACCTGCCAAAAGAAAAAGAAAAACAAATGGTGAAAGCAGCGGGGATGATAATGATGCTGCTGATGGACGAAAAAGAAAGCAAGCATCACAATCAGTAAGTAACTGTCATAGTAACTGTTTTTCTTTTGAGTAACTATCTTACTAACTGTGTTATAATTGAAAAAACTGTCATAGTAACTTTGTTTATCAAATGTGCAGATAAGGGAAGAAAGGGGAACTCAAGATAAAAAAAGAAAATGGCAACAACAGGATGATAGTGATGAAACTGAATATGATGCATCAAGTAGTGGTAGTGGATCTGATGATCAAACTGATGAAGATGATGATAAAGGTGCAAAGAAGATCATACTGATAGAAAAAGAGGAACATCAACTGCAAAATCCTGTAAGTAACTATCACAGTATATAATAACTATCATATTAACTATCACAGTATCTACTAACTATCAAAGTAACTATAACAGTAACTAGCAACTATCATAGTAACTATGAAAGTAACTAGTAACTATCAAGGTACCTATCATAGAAAACTCTGAAAGTAACTAGTAACTATCAAAGTAACTAGTAACTATCATAGTATCATAGTAACTATTATCTTTGTAACTATGTCTGACTGACTATGTTAGTCAGTAACTATCTTAGTAACTATCATTTTTGAATAGCTATCTCTGTAACTGTGTTAGTAACTACCTTAGTAACTATCAATTTTGAAAACTATTTGTGTAGTTATCTTAGTAACTACCTTAGTAACTATAAATTTTGTAAACAACCTGTGTTAGTATGTTAGTAACTGTGTTAGTAACTATTATCTTTGTAACTATGTCTGAATAACTATGTTAGTAACTATCGTAGTAACTATCAAAAGTAACTAGTAACTATCAAGGTAACTATCATAGAAACTCTGAAAGTAACTAGTAACTATCATAGTATCTATGAAGAAGTAACTAGTAACTATCATAGTAACTAGTAACTATCATAGTAACTATCAAAAAATCTACTAACTATCATTGTAACTATCACAGTAACTAGTAAATATCGTAGTAACTATTATAGTATCTATGAAAGTAACTGGTAGCTATCATTGTAACTATCAAAGTAACTAGTAACACTAGTAACTATCAACTGTCATACTAATTTTGTTTTAATTGTGTTAATTGTGTTTTAAAATTAGCAGAAACAGAAGCAGAAGCAAAAAGGCCCAACACTACAGTTCAGAAGCACCATTCCAAATTTCAAAGAGTATGGGTGCGAAATACCACAAGAAGTGGTGGAGCTGGTCCTGAGAACTCCATTTGCCCAGCTTTTTCAAGCACTACACCAGAACCTTGTTTACGGTTCAAAATCAAACAACCAAGTGGGGATGGTGCTAGAAGGTTATGATCATTTAAGAGATGAGTTTCAGTTTGCTGGGAAGAAGTTCCGAATAAAATCATCAGATGTTTCACAAATTCTAGGGCTGAACCGTACAGGAGTGTACATTCAGAGAAAAGAGACGCCCATTTCTGATTTTGTGATAAAATTTTTCGGACAATCAAAGGAAGTTAATAAAAAGATGGTGAATACAGCCATAAGAGCCGAATTAAATAAGAATCCTCAATCTGATGAGGAAAGAGGAAGCAGAAACAGAGATATAGCAAGGCTGATCATCATCGACATTCTTGTCAAGCTTCTCTTCCCAAATGCAAAGGGAAGCCTCCACATAGACATGGTCAGAGCTGTGGAGGATTTAGAAGAGACATCCTCCTATGCCTGGGCAAAAGAAGTGAAAATATTCTTGAGAAAATGTCTAACAATGTACAAGAAATCAAGACATGCATCCAAGAATACAGGAGGATGTGTTCATGTCATTCTGGTAAGTGCGGGAGTTTTATATTCCTTTATTTTTTTTTTATATTACAACATTTTGTTTTATAAAAAATTAACATTCCTTCTGCAACCAGTATTGGCTGTGCATGAAGACAAACTTAGTGGAGCCAATTCCAGGGAGGGAGAATGAACAACACCAGATCAGGAAATGGGACCTGGAAAAGTTGAAGAAAAAGATGTGGAAATATCAACTGAAGGACTTGTTAGTCAGTAACTATCTTAGTAACTATCATTTTTGAATACCTATCTCTGTAACTGTGTTAGTAACTACCTTATTAACTATCAATTTTGAAAAACTATTTGTGTAGTTATTTTAGTAACTATCTCAGTAACTATCAATTTTGTAAACAACATGTGTTAGTATGTTAGTAACTGTGCTAGTAACTATTATCTTTCTAACTATGTTAGTCAGTAACTATCTTAGTAACTATCATTTTTGAAATAGCTATCTCTGTAACTGTGTTATTAACTACCTCAGTAACTATCAATTTTGAAAACTATTTGTGTAGTTATATTAGTAACTATCTCAGTAACTATAAATTTTGTAAACAACCTGCGTTAGTATGTTAGTAACTGTGTTAGTAACTATTATCTTTGTAACTATGTCTGACTAACTATGTTAGTCAGTAACTATCTTAGTAACTATAAAAAGTGACTATCTATCATCTTTGTAACTATGTCTGACTAACTATTTTAGTAACTATCATTTTGGTAACTATCATTTTGGTAACTATGTCAGTAACTGTGTGAGAAATTATTATTTTATTTTTTTCAGAAACATTTCGCAAAAAGCAAAGAAGACCAGGAAGGGACAAGTGAGGATGAGGATGAACCGGAAGCAGCTGAGCAAACTGAAGTACAACAAATGCAACCTGGAATAATCAACAAAGAAAATTCAGAAATGCTCAGGGAAAAGCAAATGCAAATGCAGATTGAGCATTTGGAAAAAAAATTGAAAGAAAAGGAGAAAAATCTAGAACAGATGTCACAAGATTTGGAAGACGCCAGACTTGAAATTGTGGTGATGAAAGAGACTGCAACGGCACAAGAGCTGGAAATTTTAAAATTAAAGGCTGAATTGGAGGAGCAAAAGAAAATTGTGGCCGCACTGACTCAATTCTCTGACCCAATGGAGATGACACCACCACAATCTCAATCAGATGGCCTGGAAAAACTGGCGACTGAAGCCGAAAAAATAGGGCAGCCAACTGAAGTGAAGGAAAGCAGTGAGAAAAATGCAGAAGAAGAAGAAGAAAAAGAAGAAGTAGAAGAACAGCTTGTAGCAGATCAGCTAGAGGCTTTGAAAAAAGTTGAGGAAGAATTAGAAAGAAAGAAAAAGGAAGAGGCTGAAAAAACAAGACAGGAAGAAAAAAGCAAAGGTAATAAAAATTTGTTTTTACCTATCAATTTTGAATAACTATCTTAGTAGCTATAATATTAGTAACTATCAATTTTTGAAAACTATCTGCTTAACTATCTTAGTAACTATCTGATTTTGAAAACTATTCTGTGTAAATATGTTAGTAACTATCTTAGTAACTATAATCTTTGTACCTATTTTATGCAACTCCTTAGTAACTATCATCTGACAAAACTATCTGTTTAACTATTGTAGTAACTATCTTAGTAACTATCAAAAGAACTGAGTAACTATCATCTGAGTATCTGTATTAGTAACTATAATATTAGTAACTATCAATTTTGAAAACTATCCGTGTATCTATGTTAGTAACTATATTAGTAACTATCTTATTCTGTGTAAATATGTTACTAACTATCTTAGTAACTATCATCTTTGTACCCTATTTTGTGCAATTCCTTAGTAACTATCATCTGAGAAAACTATCTGTTTAACTATCTTAGTAACTATCTTAGTAACTATCAAAAGAACTGAGTAACTATCATCTGAGTATCTGTAATAGTAACTATAACTGTAACTATAACTATCATCTGATTTCCTATCTCGTAGATGTTGCGGCTGAAACAAGAACACATCGAAGAAAAATACCAAACGAAGCAAGATGGTCACCAAAGACACCAGTGACGAAAATGCCAGAAATGCCGGAAATGCCTTCTTTCAGCATCTTGCCGGGGATTCTTTCTCCTTGGGGAGGTTACAGCACTCCAACTGCATCACCGCAGCAGCGATTTGAAATTCCAGGAGTATATGTCAGGACTCCATCACCCTCTCTGAATAAAATGTTAGCTGAACCTCACAATTTCCAGATCATAAAGTCACCGGTTACCACGCCTGTTTTCAACCAAGCTGAGGCCAGAAAGAAGAGAAAAGTGAATTTCAAATCAGACAAAAGTATGACAGAATTTAAGATTGATGAAATGCACACTGGGTCTTCAGCAGAGTCGCTGGGAATGTATTCATATGTTGTGCGCATAAAAAACAGAAAGAGGACGTCAAGAAAGGACGACATATACTGGTGGGGTGAAGTCAAAGCTGAAAGGGAATCCAAAAGAAAGAGGCAGGAAGAGAACAGAAAAAAGTTTGAAGAAGAGAGGAGGAAAAAAAAAGAGGAGGAACGTTTGAGAAACCTGATGCAACAAGAACAGGTTGAATCAGTAACTGCTGTTCAGATTGAACCAGTAACTGCTCTTCAGACGTCATTCGACAATGTGGCTGGGGTGACAGAGGAAGGTGAACCCGTATTCCTTGTTGGAGATTCAGAGGAACAGTATCTTCCAAGCCAACAAGAGGTGATGGACTGGGATGACCAGACAGTCTACAAAGATCACATGGATGAAAACACGAAGAAAAGGCTCCAAGAATACTGGAACAAGGCGCCGAGCGGGTAATCTATCCTTCTATCTGTCTTACTAACTATTTCCGGGTATATGTCTAAGTTACTATGTTAGTAACTATCAACTGAGCATCTATCTTTTTAACTATCTGCAAGTAACTGTCTAAGTAACTATCATCTTCTTTAGTATCTATGTTAGTAACTATCAACTGAGCATCTATCTTTTTAACTATCTGCAAGTAACTGTCTAAGTAACTATCATTTTCTTTAGTAACTATGTTAGTAACTATCATAGTAACTATCAAACTAACTTGTAACTATCAAGTTATTGAATATCTGTATTAGTAACTACTAAATGTGATAGTAACTAGGAAAAAATAACTAGTAACTATCTTACTAACTATCAATGTATCTACTAACTAGTAACTATTATAGTAACTGTCAAATTAACTTGTAACTATCAACTTATTCTATATCATGTGTGCAGAGTGTTCTTCTGGGAAGGAAAAGAGGTGGGAACAGAAATTTCCAAGTACGAAATAAATCAAGTGGTGACCGGAGCTGAAGTGGCAAACAACATGATCGATGCATATGCTGCTCTATTGCATTCAGAAATGATAGACATGGACGATCCACATCAGTATAAAATAGAAATTATGCAGACTCACTCATGGGTAAGATAAATTTTTAACCGGACAATTATACTTTGTAAAAAATTATGAGATAACTAATCATAGGTTTTGTTTGTTTGAAAACAGATGTCCACAGAAGAGCTAGAGGCAAAACCCATGCACCAGTTCCTATGTGAACCACTATACGAGAATCTAGGTAAAGCAGAAATGATTCTGATCCCACTTACTCACACGAGGAATTTTCACCATACTCTACTGGCTTTTGACACGGAGGCATGCAGATTTGCACACTTCGACTCCATCAGATCCAGAAGACCAGCAACCGGGCAAAGTTTTAACGATGCTAAAAAAATGGTATGTTAGTAACTGTCATTCTGGTAACTCTCTGTTTTAGTAACTATCAACTATTTTGGTAACTATCATAGTAACTACCTTTGTAACTATAATCTGAGTATCTATCTTACTAACTATCTGTGTAACTATCATAGTAACTATGATTCTAGTAACTATCTGTTTTTGTAACTATCAACTATTTCAGTAACTATCTATGTAACTATCGTCTTTGTGACTGTATATATGTTAGTAACTATCTGAATAACTATCATCTTACCAACTATCTCAGTAACTATCTAACTAACTATGTCTGTAACTATCTCAGTAACTATCTTATATGAACTATCTGACTAACTATGTTATTAACAGGTGGCAATGATTGATATATGGATGAGAGCTGTCCTTGATCAAGCCGATGAGATGCTGGAGCAAGGATGCCGGTACAAAATAGACACCAGCAAAAGCTCCAGCACAGAACTGAAAATGGTGGAAGAGGCTCTTACTGAAAATGAAATTAAAACAATAAGCTGGATTAAGAAGAACTACAAGTCCGACCTGACTTTAGCACCGTTCAAGGGAAAATTGCCTCAACAAAAAGATGATTCGTAAATTTCTAAACCCAGCATATCTCAATAACTATCATGTTTTTATAGTACTAATTATCTCAGTAACTATCATATCTGTAACTGTCATCTTTATAACTGTCTGACTTTAAGTAATCTTTTTATTTTGACAAAACAGCGTCGACTGTGGAGTATATGTGATGTACTTCATGAACATCATTTTTACACAAGGTGATTTCGCGAAGAAATTTGGGAAGCAAGAGGCTAACAAGTTCAGGGCTCAAATTCTAAAGCAGTTTGCGCAGAATCGGCATAGTTGGAGGCCTTAGATGGATTAAACAGATTTTTCATTATTTGCAATCTGATTATGTTTCTGTTGAGTTTGTAAACCCCTGTTTTTCTGTCTAGTTTGAAAGGTGATCAACTAGACAGATGATTCTATGCATAGTACAGATCTGTTCAGAAGTTATGTAAATACAAACTATCTTTCTAGCTATCATATCAGTAACTATCAAACTAACTATCATTTTCGTTACTAACTGTACAAGTAACTATCAAATGAACTATCAAATGCAGGAAACTAACTAACAAATTAACTGTACAAGTAAGTATCGAACTAACTATCATTTTAGTAACTATCTTACTAACTATCATCTTCCTAATTAACTTTCTAATTATCTAACTGTCAAATTAATAACTATCTTACTAACTATCATTTAAGTTGCTAACTATGAAAAATGCAGGACAGAATGCAGCGTGCCGCTGCACCGCGCAGCGGCAGCGGAACGCTGCCGAACTCAACATGAATAAAATAATAAAAGTATCCTTTCAATTATTGTAAAACAAGTAAACAATCAATGTACATGTCAATGTAACAATCATATAAAAAAAGAATAGAACTGCATGAATAGCTATCATTTTAACCCAGAAACTCTCAAACTAAATATCATTTTAGTAACTATCTTACTAACTATCATCTTCCTAATTAACTTTCTAATTATCTAACTGTCAAATTAATAACTATCTTACTAACTATTATTTAAGTTACTAACTATCAAAGTAACTATTATATTGCTAGCAAACATCTAAGTACCAACCAGACTCTGTGTTAGTAACTATATAAGTAACTATGAAAAACAAAATTGCTGCACAGAAGAGAAACTTATCCAAGTATGAAGAATGCAGCGTGCCGCTGCACCGCGCAACAACTCAACATGAATAAAATAATAAAAGTAACCTTTCAATTATTATAAAACAAGTAAACAATCAATGTACATTTCAATGTAACAATCATTAAAAAAAAATAGAACTGCATGAATAACTGTCTAGGTAACTATATAATTTCTGTACAGCTTGTTCTGTTGTGACCAGCATATTTGTTACACCTGCTGCACTTGACTGTCCTTTTAACTTCATTTTTACTTCTGTACCTCTGTAATTTTGGCCTTCCAGGTGGTCTCTTTGTTAATGGTGGTTGCACCAACAATGCAGGCTGAGCTAGATACACCGGCTTTGAAATAGTAGGAACCGGATTGATTGCGAAAGAATAAGTTTCACGATATTTATCCACCTAAAAAACAAAAAAAAAAAAGGAAAAAAAAAGGATATAATGTCAAGTTCATATAACTGTACCAGTAACTGCACTAGTAACTATCATCTTCTTTAGTAACTATGATAGTAACTATCAACTGAACATCTATCTTTTTATCTATCTGCAAGTAACTGTCTAAGTAACTATCATCTTCTTTAGTAACTATGATAGTAACTATCATAGTAACTATCAAACTAACTTGTAACTATCAAGTTATTGAATATCTGTGTTAGTAACTACTAAATGTGATAGTAACTAGTATCTGTCAGTGTAACTATTTTATTTGAAGTAACTATCTTACTAACTACCTCGGTAACTGTTTAAATAATGTTAAATTTAGGAAAAGTGGTGCACCTTGAAAATTGGATTGACATATGAGTACACATTAGAACCGTGTTTCTGAATCACGACAAGGGCATGTGAGCAAGGAAATCCGTGAACTTGCCATTCTCCACATGAACAGTATAACGCTTCCAAGTTTACCATCACAGAATACTTTTGGCACTGAACTTCATAAACGTATGTATCAGATCTACTCACTAACCAGTGTCTACCCAACTCCAAGTTGTCAACCAGCTTCTTTTCGAAATTTGGACACAGCTCAGTAACCCATCTAGCAGATTCTTCCTTCCGAGAAGCAATTAAAGCCATAGACTTAACACGAATGCCTTCGTTAAATTCAATAATGGGAAGGCTCTTCAACTCCTTCACCCAATTGTTGAAACACTCAGCCAAATTATTTGTCATTTCACCAAACCTTTCACCATTAAAAAAACTACAAGCCCATGTTTCCAGAGGCAGATCCTTCAAAAACTGATCAACAACCTCACCACCTTCATGCTTCAACTTCTCGAAATTAATCTCAAAATATTCACGAGTGCGAGAATAAACACACTTCATAAACAACAATGGAATTCTTTTGCTCAGATAAGAACCACATGCAAACTTGTTGCTCAGATTAGCCTGAAGATGCCTATAACAAAATCCATGAGGACTATTGGGAAAGACTGCACGAACTGCATTTAGAAGACCAATATTACGATCAGATATGAAAGTAATTTGCCTTGTAGAATATCTCGACAACTCTTCAGCCAACATCATAAGAAAGAAGGTCCAGTTGCTCTCATTTTCAGAATCGACAATAGCATAAGCAACTGGATATAATCCTAAACAAAAGGAAAGAAAAAAAATAATGTCAGATTCATATACCAGTAACTGTCTAAGTAACTATCATCTTCTTTAGTTACTATGATAGTAACTATCATAGTAACTATCAAACTAACTTGTAACTATCAAGTTGTTGAATATCTGTATTAGTAACTACTAATTGTG
Organism: Potentilla sterilis; assembly: GCA_963682095.1. Taxonomy (NCBI): domain Eukaryota; kingdom Viridiplantae; phylum Streptophyta; class Magnoliopsida; order Rosales; family Rosaceae; genus Potentilla; species Potentilla sterilis. The sequence goes on along the minus strand of OY821759.1, from coordinate 13,769,103 downwards.
ATAGTAACTAGGAAAAAAATAACTAGTAACTATCTTACTAACTATCAAAAAATATCTCAATAAGTAGTAACTATCTCAGTAACTATCATATCTCAATAAGTTTCACGATATTTATCCACCTAAAAAACAAAACAAAAAAGTAAAAAAAAAGGATAATCTGAAAAATAAAAGAATTTCCAGTAGTATGTATCAAAGTAAATGTATAATCAGAAAAATTGATTTAACTATACCAGTAACTACCATACTATCTATCAAAAGTAACTATTTGGTCTTGAGCTTTCTGTAACTGTATAAGAAACTACTATAGTATCTATCACAATAACTGTCGGTCTGAAAGTAATGGAAATGAAAACCAACAGCAATGAAGAAAAGAAAGAACAAAACAATAGAGAAAGTGATGTACCACAATTCGCATCCTTTGTCGAAGCAGCAAGAAGCATGCCTTTGTATTTATTTGTGATGAATGTAGCATCAATACAGAGAATTGGTCTGCAAGACTGAAAACTATTCAACCAAGCAGAATACGTAACAAACATACGCTGGAACCTTTGTGTTTCAGATTCGTACTCTACAGCTAGCCTAGAATATGGGTTGCATTCATATGTGCGCTGGCAAAACCATGATAAATTCTGGTAAGACTCAGAGTCAACACCAACCACAGCATCCCTTGCAAGTTCTTTGCCATACCAAGCAGTATGATAGGGAACATCTAAGCCGTAATTTAGCTTTATGTCTTGCAGTATATCAATAGCTTTCTTACTGGGATTCTCACGAACCTTGTCAAGCATCACCTCCCTAATAATCTTGCTGCCCATCATCTTACTATTTTGAAGCCGGATGACACAACGACATCTATGTTCGTTCACCAATTCATTGATCACAAAGAAACCATTATACCTGAATAAAAGGTGCAAAACTCAATCAACATATATACATTTTCATAGTAAATATCCAAGTAACTAATAACTATCCAGTTAACAATTCCTGTAACGTTAACACTGAGAAATATAGAAAGTAACTATCCAAGTAACTACTAACAGCTGAAGAAAAAACAGGTAACTATCAAAGTAACTATCAAAATAAAAGTTTGTCTGAGTTCAAAAATAAGAAATATATAAATAACTATCTAAGTAACTATACTAGTAACTATCATGCTTAAAAAATGAAGCACACAATGCAGCGTGCCGCTGCACCGCAAATATAGAAAGTAACTATCTAAGAAACTACTAACTACTGAAGAAAAAAACAGGTAACTATCAAAGTAACTATCAAAATAAAAGTTTGTCTGAGTTCAAAACTAAGAAATATATAAATAACTATCTAAGTAACTATCATACTTAAAAAATGAAGCACACAATGCAGCGTGCCGCTGCACCGCAAATATAGCAGCACGCTGATATCAACTATACAAAATTAAATTTAACAAATACAAATTACGTGCAACGGCTAGTGAAAATGTACCTGCATAAAGATGCCTTCACACACCAATTACAATCTTCAGAATGTTTTTTCTTGCAGAAAGCAACAATGCGTTCAGGCTTATTTCTATCAAAAAAATACTCAAAACCAGTCTCCACAGCATACATCCGCAACTTGAGCCTAAACTCTTTTGCCCCACCCTCAAACGTCTGACCCTTAGAGTGAATAAGATCTTTCCATCCTTTAGAAAGATACATTTTTGGGTCCTCACGCCTATAACATCCCAAAAATTCATTCTCTTCCACCAAAACACTACTCTCCTCACTAATAGTATTACTAACTGCACTTTCGGAAACAGAAGCAATGGGATCGACACAATGAACATCCACATCAACAAAATCAGATTGATATCGTCCCAAAACTTTAAACATCATGCGCATATCAACCTCATTTTCCAGAAAGTAAACAGTAGAATCTGGATAAACATTGTACTTAAGTTTGAAAACCAATCTTTCCAAGTCAGGAAAACGATCACGTATCTGATGACAAAAATCAACAAAACTACAATTATGAACAAACGAAAGTGCTGCTCCTTCACCAGAATACATGAGCTTAGCAGTATAAAAATTGTCCATTGCACCTACAGGAAAAATCATAACAACATCAATAATTATAAATACTATCAGAGGGAATCATAATTATATCTGTTACTATCTTACTAACCATTATAGTATCTATCATCGAAGTAACTATCTTACTAACTATTGTACTAACTATCATTTTAGTAATTATCTTACTAACTATCGTACTAACTATCTTACTAACTATGAAAAATAAAAGATGCAACAACTATCAGCCTACTAACTAGCTTACTAACTATCGTAGAAGCTGAAATAATAACTATGAAATTGGTAACTATCTTACTAACTATTAAATGGTTGGAACTATCTTACTAACTATCTTACTAACTACGAAAAATAAAAAAATGCAGCAACTATCAGCCTAGTAACTAGCTTACTAACTATCGTAGAAACTGAAATAATAACCATGAAATTGGTAACTATCGTACTAACTATCATCTTGGTAAATATCTCACTATCAGTAACTACCTAACTAACTATCAAAAAAATGCAGAACGGAAAAACATGATGAGGAAGTTTTCAGAGCAGTATGAAGAACTTTTCGGAGCAGTATGAGGAAGTTTTCGGAGCAGTATGAGTAAATTTTCGAAGCAGTAACAGTATGACAAATAACAGACGCAAAGGAAAAAACGAAAATGGCAGAATGAGCAAATCTAAACAGCTGCAAAACATTAACATACCTCATTCAGAGACAAATCGCAATCGTAACGCAAATATTCAGAGACAAATCTGAATCGCAAATTGAGCAATTAAACAGTTGAATTGCAGATCGCCGGAAGAAAACGAATTACAAAATCGGCGGCAAAAAAGGAATTGCAGATCGGAGGCAATGAGGAATTGAAGATCAGAGGCAATGAGGAATTGAAGATCAGAGGGAGAGAGAAAGAGAGAGAGAGAGGCGGCAGTGAGAAGAAGAAAACGAAAACAGAGATGAAAGAGAAAACGTAACAGAACGGGATAAAATTCAATGCTTAAGGGTAAAATCGTCCGTTAGAAAATCAAAAACAGCCCTTTTTTCTAATTTAGTAAAATTGAAAAGAGGTTTTTGTGATAAAAGTATTAAAAACCTGTCCTTTTTTATGAAGTGAAAAACAGGGGGCTTTTTTTCTAATTTACAAAGCTAGATGGTCCTTTTCTCTAAAATATACTTTTATTTATTTAATGAATATTTTAATTTTAACTCAAGTTAAAATAGAGAGAACTGATATAGACGTAATTCTAAAATGGCAAAATGACTTTTCAGCTATTTTGGCTAAAATTTAACTAAAATTTGGCTAGTATTGTTGGAGATACTCTAACTAAACTAAACTAACACACTAGATTTAGGGAGTTTTATGATAATAAGATCAAATAAATAAATAACCAAAAAGCAACTAGCTAGACCAATAGTTATATTAAACTTACAAAAAAAAACTCTCCACTTATGGAGAAAACCCTATTCGCCTCTCTCTCACGCCGCCGCCGAGTGGAGTTGCCGGACAAACTTTTTCCAACTTCTTCGTTTCTCCCTCGCGCAGTCATCGCCTGGAGGAGTTGTTGGACAAACCTTGAGATGACAGGACATCGAGCGGGTGCACTGCGGCTGGGTGGTGAGTCGTCATGTCGATCTGGTTCGACGATAGTCTCGGGGACAAAATATCACAAATGGCAGGTGACAGTGAATTTACTTCATGGAGGAGGGGTCTCTCTTCCTTTTTCTATTCTCGACCTACTGTGCTCTTGCTTTTCTTGTCTTGGTTTTCTGCTACGATTCCGCCAGAGGCCGATCTAGGTTTTGGCTTGTTATTCATCCTATGTTACTCCTCTCTTTGTGGCTGTGGCGTGGTTGAAGAGGGTTTTGGGCGATTTGCATATCGGCTGTGGTGGAGGCTAGATCTATCACCACCATTGAAAATCATAGTCGGCTTCGACGGCGGCTTTTGGACTGATGGCAGCGGCGATGGCAGTCTTTTGGATGGTGTCAGGTACGACGGCGGTCGTTTGGTTGATATTGGCGTTGAGGGTGGTCTGTTGGTTGGTGCCGGCGCGAAAATATATGGTGTTAATGGGGGTTTGTTGTGGTTTAGTTCTTCTCTTGTGAAGTCGGAGCATTGGTCTAGGTTGGATAGGGAGGCAGACGCCGTTGGTTTTCTTTTGGAGCCTATGGAGTTTTAGGAGCAGTAGGTGGTGATAGTCTGGTCGACGGTGGTAGGCGTAGTGCTGACGGCGGTGCTGCTGCAAAAAGTTTTTGGGCTAGGGTTTGATGTCAAAATTGGGCTTGGCTTAATTTGGGCCTTCACTATGGTGTGGAGTTGGTTGGATTGAGTGTTTATGGCCCAAAGCAAGATCTAGTTTTTTATAGATCAATTGGTAGTCTTGATAACCTTGGTTGTTACCTTTTAGTCTTGCTTCTAAGTGTATCTAGACTCTGAAAATAAAAGCGCTATAAACGGTCTCTAGAAGGTGAATGTACTTTTGGCTATTAGATACCTAGGTGCCAGATACGTATTTGGTACTCATATGAAGTAATTCTTATTGTCAGCTCTCATGAGTGTTTTATTCCTTGTACTGTTTGCTGAGTAATACATTTTTTTATAACTGATTCAAAAAAAAAAAAAAATTGAGAATAAATCAGATGGAGATGAGAAATTATGGAAATTCACCACTAAATGTGTTTCAAAACAATGTTAGTTAACTAAGATTCCAATTACTAAATCGTGAAAAAGTTCAATCAAGAATAAACCGTAAACGAAATTTCACAGCCTTTTCTTCTCTCTCTCTCTCTCTCTCTCTCTCTCGACCTAGGATTAGGGTTAGGGTTTTGAATTGGCTACACGGTACGATTCGAATGGCTGTAATGACAAAGTTGGTAGCCTCCAGGACTACACGTCTGGCGTCCAAGCTTTCCCTCGGCACAGAGGAGGAGCCCGTGGACCTTGGGGATCTTCGGAGCCCGGAAAACGGGTTTGTTGTTTCCCGGTTTTATCTGGTTGGTCGTCTCAATACCAGCAAGACTATGGCCTTTGAGTCTTTCTGCGGCGCCGTGCGATCTATATGGAAGACGTCGGCTCCGGTGGAGGTCACAGCACGGGGAGACAGGTTTCTTTTCACGTTCAACAATGAGCGCGATCTGTCGAGGATCAAGAAGGGTGGACCGTGGTGCGTCCAGAGGGTGATAGTGATTCTCAATGATTATGATGGTTTTTCTGATATCATGAAGGTTCCGCTTGACTTCATTTGGGTCTGGGTGGCAATATCCGGGCTTCCGTCGGCGCTCCTAACGGTGGCCACCGTCCCGCTTGTCGGGTAGACAATCGGCCCTGTTCTCCAAATTGAGCATGCTTCCCTGAGCCGTGGTACTGTTAGGGTTCGCTTAATCCTCCCGCTTAATGCTCCGATGAAGGTTGAACGCCGTCTTAGGGTTTCTCCTTCTGATGTTATCAAGGTGGAGTACAAGTATGAGAGGCTGCTAGGACGTTGCCGCACTTTCTGCCGGATTGACCATGGAGGGCAAAACAGCCCTAGTGAGAGTGCGCAAGGGGAAGCAGTGCCGCCGTCTCAAATTGTTACGCCCCCGGGGATGATCTTCAGGGCAAACTCAGCCCCATATATGACTATCTTCTCTTCTCTTTCGCTTTCTTCCCTATCAAAGTTATTTCCGAAGGAGAAACGCCAGGTACAGATTAGTACAATACCAGAATCCTCATCTCCATTGAAGGTGACCAGGTCCGACGGGTTCGGGATGAGGAGGACTCAACTTAGGACAAACGTATTAAACATTGCTTAGAGATTATACCTCTAGAACTTGCATCGGGTGACCTAGGGTTCATGGAGGGTAATGGTGGCGCTATCAGCCTTGCTCGCAAATCCCCGAAGAAACGTGGACGACTTAGGGGGAGTAAGAATAAGAAGATGGCAATGACTCTGACTTTGATTCGATAACTTTGATTTGATGGCGTCACCGTTCGGGACTGCGGGGGTGATAGATAGCTCTGAAGGGAATTCTGCAGATGGGGGCCTGGCAGACCCAGGATCGACCTCGAAGGTTGGCGATTGGACTATTGCGACGTGAGGTGGTGCATTATTGCACTAGGATCCCATCATGAGAGTAGGGAGGGCTGCTCTACCTCTACTTGAAAGGTACACCGTGTGGTCTTAGGCCTGAGGGTTGTGGTAGAGTGTTCTCTACTATCATGATGGTTACTTGCTTCCGTAATTTTTTGTCCGCTTGTTTTGGACGTTTTTGCTTTATTCGAACTTTAGTATCGTTTATTTCGTTTTGTTGCTTTATTTTGAAACTTTTAGTTTGTAGTGGAGTTTCAACTCCTGCTTGACCAGGCATAATTTGGTCATATGACTTATACCAATGAAGTTATTCATTCCCCTAAAAATAAAATAAAATAAAATAAAAAAATAAACCGTAAATGCACTACATAAATTATTATTATTTCTCTTAAGTTATTTAAGACCGTATAACACACTTTTTATTAAAGATATTCTAGGCATTTAATCTCAAATCACGTGGCTGGACTTGGGGTTGTGATCAGAGACTCACTTGGACGTCACTTGGGAGGAGGTTCTTTTGCCAGATCTACTACTTCAGTTCTTGAGGCTGAATCCCTTGCCATATTGGAAGGTTTGAGCTGTGCAGATTCTCTGGGATTGAAAGCTGTAGTAGTGGAGTCAGATTCTAAGGTGGTGATTCAAAAATTGTTAGATAAGAAGAGAATGGTAGATTGGAAAACTTACCCGGTAATTCAACAAATTCGAAGGAGGGCATGTTCCTTTGATTGTTGTGAGTGGGCATGGGTGCCAAGAGAAGCGAATCAGGCAGTGAAGTTGCTTGCCAATGGGTCGATGGGTCCTTTTCAATGGGCTTCAATGCCGCTATTTGCTCTCTCCAAGGTTCTGTGAAATGATGGTATGTCGTGTCTTCATGCAGCAGAGGCCGGTGCTCATCGGTGTTAGAGGTTTTGTATTCCTCTATAGGGATTGTTCCTGTTATCTAATTCGGGTCTGAACTAGATGGGAATTCCCCGTTTTTAATTTGTTGTAATTTGCACCTGGTATTGGCTTTGGGCTTGTTTCTGTACAAACCCGTAGGCCTAGTGGAAACTGATGAATCTGGATGTGATCTTCTCCTGCGAACCTGCTAACTAAGGGGAATACCGGGCGGGCAGGTCTTCTCCTCTCCGATGCCTAAGTTAGTACAGTTGGGATGAATAGATAACTTAAGCAAGACTGATAAGCAGTTGGAGGGATCAGTTACCTATTAAAGAGGGTAGTTGAGGCCCTTATATAGGTGGTCGAGCGTGAGGTCTGGTCTCACTCTTCGATGTGGGACTGGTTTCCTTCTGTTCGTACACAAAAGGACAGCTCTGGTGGCCGGTTCGGCAGGCTGGCGTCCCCGGTCCCCGGGCCCCTAGTCACAAGGTAGACTGCTGGGCCTCAGGTCCGGGTGCTGGCGATCCTGCTCCGGGCCTCAGTCCGGCTCCGGACGTGCTGGCTGCGGGTCTGTGGGCCTATGTAGCCCCTTTGTGGCCACTGTCAACAAGTCCCCCAAGTTCCCGGTCAAGTGCAATCTTGAATGGGGACTTAATATGTCTCCTTCCTGTCCCGCAGACCCGCAGGGTTACCGACCCAACGGTGCCCAGTCCCCCAAGTCCGCATTGAAGATTGGGCGTAACCGGGCGTTCGGGCAGAGAAGGCGTGGTGATGTGAGTACCTATTAATGATGACGTGTGACAGTTATGAGTATACTTGCAATACTAATGGTATTGTGCTCAAGTGTCGTCATGCCATGAATATAGAATGGGGTGAAACCCGGATGAGTGCATGGGATGACAATGTGGCGTTGAAATCCGCCATGCGATGAATATGGAGCGGGGTGAAACCCGGATGAGTGTATGGGATGACAATGTAAGGACTCGACCGGTGGACTGCCATGTCGGAACGAGTCCCCCAAGTTCCCAAGGTAAAATTGCTGCCAACGGTGGGGCAGGCCGGGGAGTAGCCCGGTGGGGTGGCGTAGAGATAACAAGTCTCCCATGGACCCCCCATATTTATCACAGTTCAGTGTGATCAGGGTTTTTAGTCTGCTGGAAGAGTTTGCATGTGTTAGAGGTAAACTCTCTCGGGTTTATAAAGCCCATGTGTTTGAAGCCTTGAGTTGTTGCTGACTTGTCCTTGCCCGCAGGGGCGAAGGAAGGTGGCAAAACCGGTGGAATGCCTTCGAGCCGGTTGAATACTACGTAACCGGTGGGATGCCATGGAGCCGGTTGGATGCTACCTAACCGGTGGGATGCCATGAAGCCGGTTGAATGCTACGTAACCGGTGGGATGCCATGGAGCCGGTTGAATGCTACGTAACCGGTGGGATGCCATGGGGCCGGTTGAATGCTACGTAACCGGTGGGATGCCATAGAGCCGGTTGAATGCTACCTAACCGGTGGGATGCCATGGAGCCGGTTGAATGCTACCTAACCGGTGGGATGCCATGGAGCCTGGGGAAGTGGGGGGGCTTGAAGCCTCGGTTTCCGCCCCTGTCTCCTTTAACTGCCGCTTGTAGGCGGGACAAGTGGCTGACATGCATTTAAGGAGGAAGCCCATCGGTCCAATCAGTTATGATGGCGTGGGAAGGTTATCGATGCTGCGACACGTGTCAGTAGGGAGCGATCTGAGATGGAGGGCCTGGATTCGCAGGCGTTTGACTTGCCCCGATTGAGTATTTTGGGGGGATTACAGGGGTGCCTAGGGCATCGGACCCGTCTATAAAAAGGCCTCCTTTGTCTTCATTATTTCTGTTTTTGCTCTTGGCCCAGAGAGAAGAAGAGAAGGTGGGAGAGGAATCCGGCGAAAGTTCTGTGGAGGTACCTCGCGCTATCCGTGCTTCAAGCGTTCTGGTTCTTGCCTACCATTGCTCGATGTTTTCGTAGGACTGACTTTCCTCGGTTGTGCATAGTAATCGGTAAGTCTCGCCTTCTTTGCTTCGTGTTTTTTTCTTTTTGGTTGGTGTTTTGCGGCGGGGGGGCTCTGTCGTCGATTGTGAGTTTTTTTTAGCGGGGCGTCTGTGGCAAACTTGGGGAACAGCCGCAGATGGCGCTGTTCTAGCTTGTTGCTGACCAGCGGTGGGGTTTTGTTTTCTTCCCTCTAGGTTAAATGGCTTCTGCGAGCTCTGATGGGACTTCCGAGCCGGCCGACAGACGTCCTATGGTGGCTTGGTTCGGATTCCCCGGAGTCCGCAGCCGCTGCCCGCTCCCGGGGCGGGGTCTCGTCTTCCGGGTCTCTGGGTTGTGAGGGCATCCCGCACGGGGTGCGATTTCCCGGTACTCCGCCCGTGAGCTACACTATCGGGAGTGGGAAAGAGGCTTGTTGACAGTAGCCACAGAGGGGCTACAGCAGGCCCACAGACCCACAGCTAGTGTGCCAGGGGCCGGCCCGAGGCCCGGGACCGGATCACCAGCACCCGGCCTCGAGGTCCAGCAGTCTATCCTGCTACCAGGGGCCCGGGGACCGGGGGCGCCTGCCTGCCAAAGAGGTCACCAGAGCTGCCTTTTGGTGTGCAAACTGAAGGGAACCAGTCCCACATCGAAGGGTAAGGCCAGACTTCACTCCCAGCCACCTATATAAAGGCCTCAACTACCCTCATTAATAGGTAACTGATCCTTCCTACCGCTTATATACGTGCTTAAGTTATATCTATTCCAACTATACTAACTTAGGCATCGGAGAGGAGAAGACCGGCTCGCCCGGTATTCCCCTTAGTAAGCAGGTTTACGGGAGATCACGTTTGGATTCATCTGTCTCAACCAGGCCTACGGGTTTGTGCAGAAACAATTGACGCCGTCAGTGGGAACAGTTTGATCCGTGAGAAAAGTAAGCATTGCTCTACCGGAGAATAGAACCCGATCGATCCTTTGGAAAGCAGTTAAATCCGCAGTCCGGAGGCCATGGAAGGAAGGAAGATAAAAGCTGGCGCGAGAAGGTCGAAAGAGCGAATTCAGATCCCCGACCGGGCCCAAAACATAAAGGCTGAGGTCAGTGCGAGGTTCGCCCTTTCTCCCGACCAAGACAGAACCCACGATCGCCAAGACTCAGAGAACCCCGACTGGTATGATGCGGGGGAGGAAATAAAAAAGATGAAGGCAGAAGTCGCGCAGTTGCGAGAAGAGGGCATTACCGACGAAAAAAAAAAAACGGCCGACGACATACTTTTTTCGTCGGCTATTCCTAAGAATGGCCGACGATTTTTTATTTCGTCACTAAAAATAAAAAATCGTCGGCTATTCCACCAGAATGGCCGACGATTTTATCTTTCGTCCCTAAAAAATAATTTTCGTCGGCTATACCCCTAGAATGACCGACGATTTGGATTTTCGTCGGCCTTTCTCTAAAACATTAGCCGACGAAAACTTTTGAAAGTTTGGCCGACGAAATTGTAATTTTCGTCGGCTATAAGTCTTTATATTTTCAGATCTGGACAGAAGCTGCTCATTTAAAAAAAAACGAAAAAAAAACAGGAGAAAGAGTGAAAAATCTGTGGGTATTGTTGAAATCCGTCCTCTCTTACATTGTGGAGCTATATATAGGTACGTATATGTGTATATATGTTGATTTTGAGTTTTAGTTGAGTTGATTTTGAGTTTTAGTGATTTTGATATAGTAAGTGATTTTTTGTTTTGTTGTTGTTTTAGTGTTAGAATGTATGTATATATGTTGATTTTGAGTTGTAGTTGAGTTGATTTTCAGTTAGAGTTTAATTATGTGTTTTAATTTGATGTTATTTTAATTAGTGTTAAAATATATATAAATATGTTAATTAATGGTTGTTGATAGTGTAATGAACTTAAATAATAGTTGTTAATTAATGGTATATATATATATGAGTTGATGTTGATAATAATATATATTGTAATATATATGTGTTAATTAATTTCTTATTAATTAAAGTTATACATATATATTATTATCAGGCTATATATATATAGATCGAGATAAGAGTTGAATTTCGCTTCCAAGGCATGACCGACGATACACTACAGGAGTTGTGGATTTTTTGCAGTTCGTCGAGGAAAATGCAAACGGGAATGAATACCATTATTGCCCGTGCAAGAAATGTAAGTGTCGCAGTGATATGTGTCGATTTCCGATTAGGACAGTATGGGAGCACCTAAAGAGTAATGGGTTTTGGCCGAAGTACAAACGTTAGATATATCACGGTGAGCCATCATTAGATGGATCGCATGATCATGGGCAGTTTTTTGAGGCGGGCAGTAGTAGTACATCCAACGATCCAACAATGGCATTCGTCAACGACGTGTTTCCTTTTGAAAGCGGTGTACGTGGGGAACAATATATGCATGACCCGGTGCAGCCGTTCCCACAAGTTGTGAACACTGCTGCCTTTGACAAGTACAACAAACTTATTGCATTGCAACAGACCCCTGTGTCTTCAAGTTCTGAGAAGACAATTCTTCAAAGTGTGATGGAGGTAATGAGGATTAAAGTCGAGACAAAATCGAGCATCAGGCAAGTGGATGAATATCTACAGTACACTTCTTCGTTGTTGGACGAGGGTCATCGTAATCCTACCAATCACCGTAAGGTCCGAACTATCCTCAAAGATCTAGGGCTTTCCTACATTAAGATCCATGCATGTGCATTTGACTGCGTTCTCTTCTGGGGTAAAGATGCAGAAGGGAATGACCTTGCTAGCCTTGACGCATGTCCGATATGTCAGTCTGACCGATATAAGTTGACGGGAGCAGGCAATAGGAAACCTGTGAAAGTGCTTCGGTATTTTCCGTTGGGAGATAGGCTTGAGCGGTTGTACATGTCAGAAACCACCGCAAAAGCTATGAGATGGCACTGTGAGCGGGACGCGGGAGACTGAGATATCATGACACACATCTCTGACGGAGCGGCTTGGAAGCATATAAACAATGAGTTTCCTCATTTTGCGTCAGATGTCAGAAACGTCAGGCTCGGGCTCTCAACCGACAGGTTCAACCCTTTCGGCACCATGAGTCTTTCATACAGTATATGGCCGGTGGTTTTGGTACCTTACAACCTTCCTCCGTGGATGTGCATGAAGAAGGAATATAATATGTTGACGTTGTTGATTCCGGCGCCTGGTTACCTAGGGAAATGTCTCGATGTGTATATGAGACCATTGATTGAAGAGCTTAAGGTATTGTGGGACGTTGGTCATCCCACTTTTGACAAGTACAAGAAGGAGACGTTCCAGATGCATGCCATGGTTATTGGTACCATCAGTGATTTTCCTGCTTATGGGATGTTGTCGGGCAGCGTTGTTAGGGGATACAAGACTTGTCCAGAGTGCCTCAGCGATTATGGGAGCACCCCTCATTGCAACAAGATATGCAGAATGGGTCATCGTGTGTTCCTTCCGGCGGATCACCACTGGCGTTACGAGTCTGCCGCATTTGATGGAACCGAAGAACACGGTGGTCCTCCCAGAAGATGGACGGGAAGAGAAATTTTAGCAGTGCTTAATGAGTACGATTTTGGGCCCCTCAGCAATCATCCCGATATTGTAGCGAAAATACCTGAAAGACCTGAGGAATACAAATTCTGGACATATAAGAGCATATTGTGGGAACTCCCGTACTGGTGTGAGTTGCTGATCCGTCACTTTCTAGACGTTATGCACATAGAAAAAAATGTTTCTGAAAGTGTGGTGGGCACAACGCTGAACTTGGAGGGGAAGACGAAAGACGGTCCTAAGGCTCGCACTGATTTGAAAAACATGAATATCAGAAAACAACTATGGTTGAAACAAGGGAAAAGAAAAATGCCTCAAGCTCCTTACACCGTCAAGCCTGAGCATAAATCAGAAATTTTCCATTGGATAAGTCGGGCCAAGTATCCTTCAGGCTTTGCTGGAAATATAGCCAAGTGTGTGAACAGACAATTCAACAATCTTTACGGGTTGAAAAGTCATGACAATCATATCCTGCTACAACGTCTCTTCCCTATTTTCATTCGACCGTTCCTTCCCCGTCACGTTGTGGAGCCGTTAGTAGCGTTGGCAAGATTTTTCCAGAAGGTATGCACACGGGAAGTGAGAAAATCTGACCTCCGGGAAATGCAACAAGACATCGTTCATATCATGTGTAAATTTGAGATGATATTTCCTCCAATTTTTTTCGACATCACGCTTCACCTCATGATCCATCTTCCTCGGCAGTTGTTGCTTACCGGTCCTGTGCACTTCACTTGGATGTATCCGATGGAAAGGTACGTATTTTACACCTTATGTTAATTTCCTCATCAATATATGTGATATAGTATTAACTTATTATCATAACACTTTAAAAACTTGATTTATAGGCAACTTGGACAATACAGTGATTTTGTCCAAAACAGATCCGCACCTGAAGGATGTATAGCTGAAGCATATATTGCGCACGAGTGCGTCACCTACATGAAGCTGTATTTAGGAGCGTTACAGGAAAGCATACCGGAAGATGTACCTTCACAGTTCAATCTTTCCATACTCTCCGACGATGTTGTACTCGGTGGAAACATACAAGTTTCCTACAAGTTGAAAGATTATGAGGTAGCCATTGCACATTGGTGGGTACTAATCAACTGTCCAGAAGTTCAGTTTTGGAAGAACATGCATCTAAACTGTGATGGAGTAGCAGGTGATCTCGATTACCACAACCGGACATTCGCAGAGTATTTCGGCCGCTGGGTACGTAACTTTAACACTATTCTATACGTGTTTATATATTATTGTGTATAATTATTCATATTTATAGTTGATTCTGATGGTTGCAGATGGACCTTATTAAAAATGATAATCACCCAAATTGGTCCCACGAACTCAGACTTCTAGCGATGAGGCCAGTCTATTCAAAAGTTTATGCGACGTGCAAGGTGAATGGTGAGTTATTTCGATGTGAAGAGAGAGACCTCAGACTGAAAACACAAAATTCAGGGGTTATGGCACATGGTGGGGATGATGGAGTTGACTATTACGGTGTTCTCCATTCAGTTGTGGAACTGCATTATGGGGAAGGCATGAAAGTGCACCTTTTCAAGTGTAGATGGTTTGACACACGGCCGCAGAGCATGAAAACCGATCAATACGGCATAACTTCTGTGAACACTAGTACATCATGGTATGAGGACGACCCGTTCGTTTTAGCCACATGGGTGAAACAAGTGTTTTATCTTGATGATCTCGCCAAGGGTGACCCGTGGAAAGTAGTCAACACTATCTACCATCGCAACATTTACCGGGCGTCTACACTTGGAGTGGCTGAAGAGAACGAGGAAGGGGGCACCGCGTATCAAGAGCCCAACTCAAACGGTATTCTTGACTCCTCTTTTATTCGCCTAGACACGCCGGTGCGAATTCGACGTGAAGAGCCACTGCTTGTTGATGTTGATCCAAATGAAGAAACTAACGAGGACTCTAGTGGTGAGGAACGACATAGATTACCCCTATCGAGCAATTCAGAAACTGAAGAAGACTCATCCGATGATTCCGATTACAATCCGACGGATTAAGTAATTTAGATGATGTAATCCTTTCATTTGTAATCCACTCGATCATTTCTAATGAACGGGCGTGGGGATGAGCCTCCCAGCTAGACTGGGTTCCAAACCCCTTAAAAAAAAATTTGAAATATGTTGACTGCTGGGTTTCTGTTTTTTTATGTTAAATTTTGGTTATATATGAACAGGACATATGGGTACGAGAGCTGTAACACAACTGATTTTTTTATTTTTTTCAAAGAATAGCCGAAGAAAAATGCATTATTTGCGTCGGCTATACTAATTATAGCCGACGAAATATGCATGATTTCGTCGGCCAAAACTATATTGAAAAATACATATTTTATTTTAGACACAAAACGACAAAAGAATAGCCGACGAGTACTAGGTTTGATTTCGTCGGCTATTCTTTTAAAAAAAAAAAAAACAGACCATCTTCCATTTTCTATCACTATCGACAACCCATTGCTTCATCCTTCAAATGCAAATGTGTCGTGAAATAAGATATGACCAAAATAATGAAATACGTCTACGGTTGAAAAATGACACGATTCCGACAAATTCTGTGTGCCGAATGTTGCAGTTAACTGTTTTTTACTTCCGTTTTCCTATGGGTAGGCTCACGGTCGGTAAATATTTTGAAGAAAATTTTTATACGATTAGTTGCGCCTCATCGATTTGAAACTATTATCTGTTGAAGGTCATGCCAAAAAAACGTCATTTACACAGGCCAATTTCCATCTCTAAGCGTTTAAAGGGTTGACTCACCCGGTTGACCGTCCCGATCGAGCCTTTAACGTTGTCAGATGTTGTTGAATTTTTTTTCATACATGTATTTAATCTTAACGGTGATATCTGACCCGATCGAGCCTTTAACGTTGTCAGATGTTGTTGGATTTTTTTTCATACATGTATTTAATCTTAACGGTGATATCTGACGGTTGGAATAGATTTTCCAAAGTTTTAGATTCAAAATCGGAACATATGCACTAATGTTCCTTAACTTGTTTACTAAGTGTTTAAGTGAATGTATAGTTTCAAATAGTTACTATACGTACACTCTTCAAATGCAAATGTGTCGTGAAATAAGATATGACCGAAATAATGAAATACGTCTACGGTTGAAAAATGACACGATTCCGACAAAATCTGCATACCGAATGTTGCGGTTAACTGTTTTTTACTTCCGTTTTCTTATGGGTAGGCTCACGGTCGGTAAATATTTTGAGGAAAATTTTTATACGATTAGTTGCGCCTCATCGATTTGAAACTATTATCTGTTGAAGGTCAGGCCAAAAAACGTCATTTACACAGGCCAATTTCCGTTTTAAAGCGTTTAGAGGTTTGACTTCGCAGTTTGACCAAAGGTTTAGCCGACGAATTCAAATATTTCGTCGGCTAAACTCTTGCGATCCGCTTATTGTCCGCCGTTGGATGGCTCAGATCCAACGGCTGCTGATTTTCCAAAGTATAGCCGACGAAATCTTTGAATTCGTCGGCTAAACTCTTGCGATCCGCGCCTTTTCATTGTTCGCCGTTGGATGGGGGAGATTGGACGGCTGCTGAGCGCCTAAAGTATAGCCGACGACATTCAAAGTATAGCCGACGATATTAAAGATTTCGTCGGCTATAGTAAAGAATAGCTGACGAAATCTTTTTTAATCGTCGGCTATTCTATCGGGTGTAAGTCTGAAACTGGCGAACCCTAGCCTCCGTTTTGCTCATTTCCTCCTTCGCCGTTAGCAACTGCTGCCGAACTGTCCTCCTCCTCCGATTCCGCCGCCGCTGCTCCTCCTCCTCCTCCGATCCTCCATTCGGCTCCTCCTCCTCCTCCTCCTCCTCCTCCGATCCGAACCGGTAATTTTTTTTTCTATTTAATTTAATTTAATAAATTATTATATATTTAATTGTAATTATATAAATGGTTATATATTTGTTAATAAATTTAATTTTAACAAATTGTTATATATTTGTTATATATTTAATTTTAATTATATAAATTGTTATATAATAAATTGTTATATATTTGTTATATATTTAATTGTAATTATATAAATGGTTATATATTTTTTATATATTTGTTAATAAATTTAATTTTAACAAATTGTTATATATTTGTTATATATTTAATTTTAATTATATAAATTGTTATATAATAAATTGTTATATATTTGTTATATATTTAATTGTTATTATATAAATGGTTATATATTTGTTATATATTTAATTTTAATTATATAAATTGTTATATAATAAATTGTTATATATTTGTTATATATTTAATTTTAATTATATATTTGTTATATATTTGTTAATAAATTTAATTGTTATATATTTGTTATAATTTAGGTATATAAATTGTTTTATATTTAATTTTAATTATATAAATTGTTATATAAATTGTTAAATTAATTATATATATAAATTGGTAGTCTAATTATATATATATATATATATATATGTTAATAAAGAAATATAGTTATATTTGTATATAAATAGTTATATTTAGGTTAATGGTTAGTATTATTTAAAATGCCCGCGGCTGCAGATGGCCGATGCATTCAGACAGTTCTTCGGAGGCCGTCGTTCCAGATCGAGAGGTTCTGGAAGTTTCGCCGGTTCTGCAGACTCTGACAGGACCCTTATCCAGCCTGAGAGGACCACCAGCCAGCCGCGGAGGAGTGTGGATTCCTCCCAGCCGCGGAGGACTGTGGATTCATCCCAGCCGCGGAGGAGTATGAGTTCTCGGCACCAGACCCTTCTCCAGGCGGGGCGGCCGTCGAGCAGTTCACTTCCGCCTGTCGGGCCAGATGCTCCGATGTTTAGTCGGCAGCTATTTCAGGACGAGATAGCTGCAGACGTTCCTCAGATTCGTATGCCTGAGGTTCATCGGGAGCCGATGAGGAGTCCGACGACATCTGCTGCCGACTCGACTGAGGGTCCTACTCTCCCAAACCAGCTCTACCTCCCGTACAACATTCCGGCGATACCGGAGGTCGACTATCGTGGTGTGCCCATATAGCCTGATATGCCTCAGTACGTGAGTGCTGCGGAGGCATACCAGCAGCAGCCATTTGAGAACCCTGACCACCTTATTTCGGCGAGGAGAAAAGGAAAGTCGACAGACGAGTCATCCAGTTCATGTAACATTTGATTTTATTAATTAAATGTTTTATTAAAATTAACGCACTAATATTTAATTTTATTAACCAATCGTCGTTTTTGTGATAGGGACAGCCGCTAGCAGTTCACGGAGGAATACGAGAGGTGTCATATGTTTTGACACGCTCAGGAGAACTGTTGAGCGCAGCGGGAGGATTCAGATCAACGAACCTCCTAATCAGGAGGTTCAGGGGAAGAAAAAACGCGACTACTCGGGTTGCGTGGGGACATTGATTAGGGACAGAGTCCCTATGTTGTGGACCCGGTGGGCTGATGTGCCCGAAGAGATAAAGAGGGAGGTGAACAACGCCGCGTCGGTGAGTAATTTAAAAAATTTAATTTATTTATCGTAATATTTAATAATTTTCGGTATTATTACAATTGTAAAACTAATAAAATATTATTTTTCAGACATTCTTCGAGATTGCCGAACACAAGCGGGATTGGGCGGACACCGTGCAGAACTCGAGGTACGTTTGTTTTTATGATATTATAATTATCTTATAATTATTAATATTTTATGATATTAATAATATTTCTAATGCACTTTTGTTTTTTTCGTAAGTTCAAAGAGTGGAAGAACGAGCTGCGTTCCCACTATAACAAATACGACAACCTTGGTCGTATGGGTACTCCCAGGGAGTTTATGTTCAGGGAGTACGAGTGGCGTTGGTTGAAGACAGTAGACTTCAACAACCCAGTTATGCAGGTAAATACTAAACTTCAGTACAAATGTTTATTTTGTTAAAATTTTAATTATTAGTTTAATTATTTTATAATTATTACACTAATATTTTTTTTATGCATTTTTCTAACATTTTATTATTTGTTTGAAGCAACGTTCTCGGATAAACTCTGAGAACCGCCGCCGGAACACAACCCCCCATCATGCTGGTTCTAGGCCGTTTCCACAATATCAGGAGGAGACGCTTAGAGATCATCCTGATAGCAACCCGTACGTGGAGACGTTCAAGATCGCTTATCCACAAGCGACAGAACAGCTCGTAAGTCGTTCATTACAATTTTAAAATTTTAATTATTAATTTTACTTAATTATATATTTGTTATAATATTAATTTTTTTTTTCCCGTCCAATTAGGAGAGGGTCAACCGGGCCGAAGAAGAGGTGTTCCAGCAAGTAGTTCGGGAGACACAACAGAACATTTCAGAGGCAGATCTGGAAGAAGCCCTGCGCCAGGTCGACCGGTCCAATGTCCAAACGGCAGCGAGGATGTTCGACGCAGCCTTCCCAAACCGGTCAAACAACTACTACTGCCGGGGTTTGGGAAGTTCTGGACTAGGGCTTCTGAAGACCACTAAGGGAGGTCAAAAGAAGGGAGGCGGGGAGAGCCAACAGATGAGGGGGGAAGTGCAGCGATTGGCAGAAGAAAATGCAAGGTTGGCGACCGAGTTCCAGAGATCACAGGAGGAACAACGCAGATCACAGGAGCAACACCGCAGAACACAGCAGTATTATTTCGATCTGTCCAGTTGGTATGCTGAATGCGAGAGAATTCGGCAACACAACTACGCCGGCCAACAAAACTGGTGGATGGATATGTTCGCGGCACAACAACAAAACCTTGAATCCCCGCCCCCGTTTCAGCCGTTAGTTGAACCTCCAATGCCTCAACCTCCCGAGGATGCCGAGCATGATGGAGAGCAGGATGCTGGAGATGACGTGGTTGACTTTAGTGGTTTAGGTGATGATTAGTAGGGTTAAGTTATATGTTATGTACATTGGAACGAATTAAATAATAAGTCATTTAGACGTGTTTCTTGTTGGTGCAAATGTATGGACTGTCTTTGTGATTTGCAGGTTGCTTGGAATGGTAATTTAGAAAATAATTTAATTTTTTTTTCACCAAATGCAAGAATAGCCGACGATTTTGGCATTATTTCGTCGGCTATAAGAACTATAGCTGACGATTTTTAGCCATATTCGACGGCTATAAGTCTTATAGCCGACGAAAATTACCTTATTTCGTCGGCTATAACTAATTAATGCCTATTAAAATATTAATATATTTCGACGAAATAACCGACGAAATACATGAAATCGTCGGCTATAGTTCAAAACATATAGCCGACGAATTTCGTCGGCTATATTTTACAATATCGTCGGCCATACTCGAAAATACCCGACGAAATGATGTTTCGTCGGTAAAGTCGTCGGCCATACTCGCATATAGCCGATGATTTCCTTTTTTTCGTCGGCCATTGGTATAGCCGACGGCGTTTTTCCGACGAAGTATAGCCGACGAAAATTTCGTCGGCAGAAGGTATTGCCGACGAAATTTCGGCATAGTCGACGAAAATTTTTTCGTCGGCTATGCCCTCGGATCTGGTAGTGGCGATCGGGACCGACTAAGGGCGGATGCCCAGTACCAAGAATTGGAAGCAGTGAACATCGCCTTAGTGGCGGCCCTGGAGAAAGGGGGCCAGCAGGGCACTTCTCGGGCGGCATTGCGGCCCGCAAGCAATGCTAACGAATTTCCGCACCTAGAGGTGGGACAGCCTACGGGAAGGAGAATGACCGCGCATGTGCCCACACCTCTCTTTCCGGAAGCTCTCAAAAACTCCGGCCCGGTTGAGCCCCCGTACCGCACAAGCCTGGCATCGAGCGAGCAGGACAGCCCCACCGCAAGGACGCTCGAGGCGCTCTCCGCCTCAGTGTCAGACATGAAGGACCGCCTAGAGGTCAGCGAGAGAAAAGCGGGGCGACCGCGGGACAGCGCACGATTCAGCGAACGCACTGGACCTTTTCCGCGCCGGATTAGGGAGTCAGGAAGATCTGGTAGCCAAAGGCCCCTAAAACTGACGTACTCAGGAGCGAGCTGCCCGTACTAGCACCTGGACAGCTTTAAGTCGCAGACGGGCACAAGGGGCTATTCAGATGCCACGTGCTGCAACATATTCCAAGAGACGCTCTCGGGGGAGGCGTTGAGTTGGTTTTACGAGCTGCCAGTGAACTCGGTGGAAACTTTCGAACAACTGGCTGATAATTTTGTCGGCCGGTTCGCCCTTAGAGCCAAGACGGCCCAAACATCAACGATCCTTCTCGATTGCATGCAGACTGACCACGAACCGCTACGCGCTTTCGTTAACCGGTGGCATATCGCCACAGCCGGGGTCAGAAACTTGGATAAAAGGATAGCGGGGATGGCATTCAAGCAGGGGTTAAAACCTGGGGAACTCGCGTACAACTTGCGAGTAAAGGAGCCGCTGGGGTACGATGAGTTGATGGCCGTGGCCGTCAGGCACGCCCAGGCGGAGCACGAGACGTATGGGGATAAGATGCCCAAGTGGAGTCCGGATGACCCGCTACCGCCGTCTCCCCGTGAAAGCAAGACTGGGCGGCAAGATCGCAACCATACACCTGCGACTAGCAAGAAAGCTGAAGTACGGGAGGATTGGCGACCCCGACGGAGCAGTGACAACAGTTCACGGTCAGGTAGAAGACCACCACTTGTGCGACCGGCACGGCCCCTGGCAGCTGCGCCAGCGGGGTGACAACCGCGGGCTCTAGCCATTATGCCGGCAGAAAAACCCGAAGATCCAGCCCTTCGGAGTAGCAACCAAAGACCCCAGAGGACGGTGGTGGACGGCCGAGTCCGTCTGGATGACCCGCAAAAGGACCGGCAGGCAGCTCGGCAAGTAGGGACCATAAGCACCCGAGCCCCCGGGGGGATAGAGGTGCACGGGAGCATAAACATGATACATGGTGGGGACCATATAGATCGACTCACCCGGAGTTCAAAGAAGCGGTGCTTAAGAGCGATCCGGGGAAAGGAGGTATATGCCTTTGGAGGAGGAAGCGGCCAGGCCACTAAAACCGGATGGAACTCGGTTACTTTCTACGAGGAAGAAGAGCCGGAGGATCTGATTCAACCGCACAACGACCCCTTCCTCATTACGGTCTAAATAGACCACTGGATAACTAGCCGTATACTGATCGATACCGGAGCTTCTGTCAACGAGATGTTCCGAGACGCATACAAAGGGCTGCAGGGAGGAAAGAATAAGTTATCCCAGGATAACGAGCCGCTGATAAGCTTCTCCGGTGAGGTGGTCCAGCCTTTGGGATCGGATTACCTACCGCTAATCTTCGGCGAGGGAGATAGGACGAAGAAGGAGTACCTGGAGTTTATCGTCGTGGACTGCCTGTCATCTTACAATGGCATAATTGGTCGGCCAGGGTTATGGAAGCTGAAAACATTTATAGTCGGCCATATGCTGATGCTGAAGATGCCTTCACCGATCGGTGTCATTACCATACGCGGGGACCAGAGGATCGCTCGCAGGTATTATGCGGAGGCCCTGACCCACGGGAGAAAGCGGACCGAGGTCTTCACGGCCACTCAACAAGCGTCGGTGCCGGGTCTGAGTATTGACCCCCGTGATGACACCGATTCTGACGACGAGAAGCTCAAGCGACCTTCGGCCGTGGAAGAAACCGAAACAGTCTCCATTTCGGAGGACCACCTGGAGCGAAAGGTGGTGATAGGGACGAAGCTCGCTCCGGCTGTCAGGAAAGAGCTCATCACCTTCCTCCGAGACAACAGTTCGGTCTTCGCATGGTCCTACGAGGACATGCCAGGCATATCCCCGGAGATAGCCGTCCACAGGCTAAATTCGTTGCCCAACGTTCCCTCGGTGAGGCAAAAAAGGAGGTCCTTCAGCCCGGCGAAGTATGAAGCGATCAGAGAAGAAGTACAGAAGCTAAAGGGCATAGGTTTCATCCGGGAAGTCCAGTACCCCCGGTGGCTTGCTAATGTGGTTATGGTACCAAAGAAGGGAACTGACCGGTGGCGCATGTGCGTGGATTTCACCAATCTAAACTGGGCGTGCCCAAAAGACAGCTTCCCGCTCCCCCGGATAGATCGGCTTATAGATTCCACGTCCGGCTTTAAGCTGCTCAGCTTCATGGACGCCTACGCCGAGTACAATCAGATAAGGATGAACCCGGACGACGAAGAGCACACATCATTCACAACTGACCGAGGTACCTACTGTTATAAGAGGATGTCGTACGGTCTAAAGAATGCCGGAGTCACCTACCAGCGGATGGTGAATCGCATGCTGGAGCAAGAAATGGGTAAAACGGTGGAAGTATACGTAGATGACATGCTGGTCAAGAGCTTGACTGCAGGGGCCCACGCCCGAGATTTGGCGGTAGTCATCGGTAAAATGCTCAAGTTTGGAATGCGCTTGAACCCGAAGAAGTGCATTTTTGGGATTTCAGAGGTCTTGTTCCTAGGCCACATCATCAGCCAGCGAGGGATAGAAGCTAATCCGCTGAAGGTCCAGCCAATCCTAGACATGGAAACACCAGGGGAAAGAAAACAGGTCCAAATTCTGACCGGCCGGCTGGCCGCCCTGGCCAGATTCATCTCCCGCCTGACCGATAAGTGCGCCCCACTCTTTAAACTGCTCAAAGTACAACAGTTCAAGAAAATCAACTGGGCGGCGGAGCATGAAGCGGCATTCCAGTCCATCAAGACGTATCTGTCTGCAGTACCTCTCCTATCCAAACCAGTGCCGGGCGAGATGCTATACCTCTACATAGCTGCATCCGAAGCGGCCGTCTCCGCGGCTCTCGTCAGGAAGGAGGGCACGCTCGATCTCCCGGTATATTATGCAGGGAAGGGACTTACAGGAGCCGAGGGCCGGTACCCCGACATTGAGAGGTTGGCTCTGGCCCTGATCGTTAGTGCCAGAAAGCTCAGGCACTATTTCCAGGCTCATTCCATCACCCTATATACCAATCACCCTTTGCGGCAGATCTTACAAAAACCGGACACCAGCGGCAGGCTCGTACGGTGGGCAGTTGAATTGGGAGAGTTCGACATCACTTATGCTCCGCGAACGGCTATCAAGGGACATGCAGCTGCGGATTTCATATGTGAACTCACCCCAATGGTGGCAGAAGCGCACCCCGGCCGGTACGAGGGCAAGGAGACAGTTTAGGCCGTAAAGATCGAACCAGGCCTCCCCAACGGTTGGAAGCTTTACGTAGACGGCTCCGTAACGAGTAAGCGGAGCGGAGCCGGCGTCATGCTAACCTCGCCCGATGGCCAATCGTACGAGTATGCCCTACGGTTCCTCTTCAACACTTCCAATAACGCCGCTGAATATGAGGCCCTCATAGCCGGTTTACAACTAGCCAAGGAGATGAGAATCTCATCCCTGGACATATACAGCGACTCGAGCCTAGTGGTGAACCAGATGAACGGGCTGTTCGAAGTCAAGGAACCCCAGCTAGCCTCCTACCAAGTTTTGGCCAAGGCCCTGATCGAGCCATTCCAAGGTGCCACGATCCAGCATATACCCCGAGAGGCAAATAGGCATGCAGACGCCCTCGCAAGGTTGGCAACCGGAAACTACCCTCTGGAGTACCGAAGAGCTAAAATTGAAACCCTCCAGAAACCGAGTATAAGCAAGACCATCTCCGAGATATTTGCGGTAGAAGAGGCACCACCGAGCTGGATGGATCCGATAGTTAGATACTTGGCTGACAAAATCAGCTCCCAGGATGCGGTGGAGGGTAGGAGGCTACACCTCCGGTGCGCCAGGTACAGCCTTCTCAACCGCAAGTTGTACCGAAGAGGGCACAGCTTCCCCCAGCTGAAGTGTGTCACTAAGGAGGCAGGAGAGGCTATCATGCGAGAAATCCACGAGGGAGTATGCGGTAATCACTCTGGCGCCCGGTCCTTGTCTCACAAGTCGCTCCGGGCGGGGTAGTTTTGGCCAGACATGGCAGCAGCATCAAGAAGAATATCAGGTGGCTGCCACAAGTGCCACATGTACGCCTCTACACCCCATGCCCCGGCAATCGCGTTATCAATTCTGTTAGCGCCATGGCCGTTCGCACAATGGGGACTAGACATCATCGGCACTTTCCCAATAGCTGTGGGACAATACAAATACGCCATTGTGGCCGTGGACTATCAGACTAAGTGGGTCGAGGCGGAACCCCTGGTAAAGATCACCGAGGAGCGGGTAAGAAAATTCTTGTGGAAGAACATCTACTGCAGGTTCGGGGTGCCGCAGGCTATAGTCACGGATAATGGGACACAATTCAACAATGCTGATCTTATCCAATACACGGCCTCTATGGGGACCCGGATGTTGTTTGCCTCAGTGGCACACCCGCAGACCAACGGCCAGGTGGAAGCGGTGAACAAGATTATCAAAACCCTCCTCAAGAAAAAGCTGGATGCCAAGAAGGGATGTTGGGCCGAGGAACTCCCCGCGGTTCTATGGGCCATCCGGACTACAACAGCCGAGGCAACAGGGGAGACCCCATTCTGCATGGCATTCGGGAGCGAAGCGGTACTCCCTGTAGAGACCAATATGCCCAGCGGCAGGGTCGAGAATTACGACGCCGAAACAAACGCCGAGGGCATACGGCTCAACCTGGATCTCATAGAAGAGCGGCGCGACCAGGCGCATATGCGAAACCAAACCTACAAGCAATGGGTCGCTCGGTACTATGATAGAAGGGTCCGGGAAAGGAAATTACAAGTGGGGGACTGGGTCATGAAAAAAGTTCAGAAAAAACCGCTGGCCTTGGAGCCAACGTGGGAAGGGCCCTACCAAATCACCGCAGCTGCGGGCCCGGCAACATTCCACATCATAGACGCCGAAGGCATCTATTCCACCCGCCCGTGGAATATCCAGCACCTGCGGTTCTACCCTAAATGAAATCGGTCATAAAGGGACAATAATGTATTTGGCACCAACATTGCAATACACAGTTATTGCATTTAGAATAAACTACAGCTGGTTGCAAGGTATATACATCTGCCAGATATATGGGTAAAGCAAAAAAAAAACCGCTAGTCAGCGCCGCCGGAGCCCCCAATCCCTGACCTGCCAGCTTTGAGAGAGAGCTTTTGCTCCGCCATCTCAGCCAGGGCTACATCAGCCTCCATCCGATCAGCATCAAGCCACCCTTTCTCCCTCCACTCCAGATAGGCATCACTTATGCCCTTCGCACGGGCGTCCTCCAGCATCTCTTTAAGCTCCACCGACTCCCGGAAGTCGTCGACAGCTTTATCACCCACTTCAGCAAGCCGGGATCCCGCGAGCTTCTCCCCTCCTTTGACGACTGCTGTCATTTGGGTCTGCAGCTCCAAAACGATCGCCTCCAACTCCGCATTCCTCGCTTCCCGAGCGGTTGTCTGCCGACCGGTTTCCTCTTTCTCTTGCGCGAGCTCAGTTTTCAGCCGACCGGTTTCCTCTTTCTCTTGCGCGAGCTCAGTTTTCAGCCGACCAACCTCCTCTCTCTCCTGCGCAAGCTTAGCTTCCGCCAAGAATAGCCGCACAGTAAGCTCCTCCACTTGCTTCTCCAAAACCGCAGCCTCCCCTCTAGGCTTGGCGGCGTAAAGGCTATGAACCAGCTGGCACAGGTACGCGAAAGGAACATTAGCTCGTACCACAAAGGGGAACGGAAGCGCAGAAAACACACTTACCCGAAGAGCTAATTCCACGGGCTTCGCCCTGCTCTCGCCCGGTTGCCCAGTTCCAGGGCCCTCCGGATCAAGTCCCAAGGTTTCAATAGTAGACGCCACGAACCTACCAAAACCACCACCACCGGAACTACGATCGGCTTCCGGTCCCCGACTCCTTCGGCCGTCGGTCTCCACGACCGGAACTAATGCCGACCCCCCACCAGCCGAGCTTGACGCCCCGGCATCAAACGTCCTCGCCCTCTTCGTCGGGGCTTCACCGTGATCGCTTCTGTGGTACCCAGGCATCTCCGCTGCCTCTCTCTCCCGCGGGGCCCGTACCCCCATCGGCCGTGCTAGAGGTTCCGGACGCGGTAGGCCCACCGACCTTACTTCCCGGATAACGAGTGGGGCATTATCCTCACCGCCCGGCCGCCTGCCGTAGTGGGAGTCCGGAAACACGAGCGGCACAAGCCTGTTATGCACCGTGCACTCTAGGGTGACTGGATCTACAACGATTTTCGAAGCCATCTCCCCCATCTCCATCAACCTCTGGGCTCTTCATCCGGTTCGACGGTCTCCTCGCTCCGAACAGCGAGCCGGGGGGCATTAGCTGCAAATCGATAAACCGAGCGGTCAGAATAAAAGCGACCCTGCAAAACAACAATGCAAGGTACCTTACCAAGCTTTCTCCCCATCTCGCATATCTCCAGCACATTCCATCAGATGAAATTATAGGAGCTCCGGCCCAGAATGTCCCAGCAAACAAAAAGCCGGGCTAACCGTTGCCTCTCCAAGTCCACCAACCGGTACGACTGATCTTTGATCAATTGATAATCCCCGGGCACCTTAAAGTTCCTTGAACTACACTGCCACCTGCCCCCGGCCATCACAACCGACCTCCTCCATACATTCGAAACCGACGACGGCAGGTGAGTGATGGCAGGATCGAAGTCCCGCGCGGCAAAGTTAACACAACCGCAGGCCTGGGCCTTTTTGCAGTAGAGAACCTTGTACAGCGCCCGGAACTCATTTACCGTGGGCCAGTCCATATTGCTCAGGCTGAATAGGCACCCGAGGCCAAGCAACTGCCTCCACTGGTTGCTAGGCAGCTGAGCTGGGGAAAGATTTATACTGCTCAGCATATACTGGACAAACTTCGGCAGCGACAGAGATAGTCCGTGCCGAAATTGATCATCAAAAATGGCAACCCAACCCTGCTCCGGGTTGCAGGCCAGTTCCCCGGGATACAGGCCTCGAAGCTTAACGGAGGAATCAATGTCCCACTTCGCCCGAAAGTCCCTTATCTCTCTCTCAGACATGCTTCTGGTTGGCTCGTCACAGAAAATCACCATGTCGCCATCCAGTAGCTCATACCTCAAGGGCCCTCCCATCAACCCACGGCCAGAACCGACAGGATTCGCCGATCTCCCAGATGCCATAAAGCCTAAATAACGGAAGTTAGCGCTGTAGCAAAATAGCAACACAGACAAACGGCAGGCAAAGGGCAAGGAGCAGCAAGGTATGGCAGGAGGAGAGCAGAGGGGATGATAAATAGGGCAAGCATAAAAGAGAGGCAACCCCAGCCGCAGATCCCCTTCATCTCAGACCGTTCCTTGCCGACACGTATCCCAGCTTCGGTAAAGGCTCCCATGCCATCATAACTAATGGGACTGATGGGCTCTCCCCTTCATTGCATGTCAGCCACCTGTCCCACTTACAAGCGGCAGTTAGGGGAGATAGGAGCGCAGAACGAGGCGTCCACTCCCCTCACTTCCCCAAGAAGTCAACCTCGAGCCAAGGAACGGCACCTCACCGGTTATGAAGTATCCAACCGGCTCTGCAGCATCTCACCGGTTATGAAGTATCCAACCAGCTCCGCAGCACCTCACCGGTTATGAAGTATCCAACCGGCTCCGCAGCATCTCGCCGGTTATGAAGTATCCAACCGGCTCCGCAGCATCTCACCGGTTATGTAGCATCCAACCGGCCAATCCACCTAGTCCCATGACATTCCACCGGGCATGTGACATTCAATCGACTCCAAAGCATTCCACCGGTTTAGTCACTTTCCTTCGCCTACGGGCAGGAACGAGCCAACAACAACTCAAGGCTTCCAAACGCATAGGCTTTATAAACCCGGGCGAGTTTACATCTAACACATGTACTCTTGTCCAGCAGGATAAAAACCCTGCATCACACTGAACTGTGATACATTTTCGGATACATGGCGAGACTCGTTATCTCAACGCCACCCCACCGGGCAGATTGTTTCTCTAACACAGAACAAGTCTCCCCGCAGGTTAACAAACATGCACATTTACCTCACGCTTATTCCAACAAAAGCTGAGAACTAGTAAGTGTTGACCGGTGCTTCAGTATGACCGCAACACCGGGGGCACCTGTTGGCTCATTCCACGCACCAACAGGCCTTCCCGCAGGCTAGCACTCTCCGACTCGTACCGATATGGCAGAACGCCCGGTCGAGGTCCCATGCACTCTCCGACTCGTATCGATATGGCAGAACACCCGGTCGAGGTCCCATGCACTCTCTGACTCATACCGATATGGCAGAACGCCCGGTCGAGGTCCCATGCGCTCTTCGACTCGTACCGATATGGCAGAACGCCCGGTCGAGGTCCCATGTGCTCTCCGACTCGTACCGATATGGCAGAACGCCGGGTCGAGGTCCCATGCACTCTCCGACTCGTACCGATATGGCAGAACGCCCGGTCGAGGTCCCATGCACTCTCCGACTCGTACCGATATGGCAGAACGCTCGGTCACGCCCAATCTTCAATACGGACTTGGGGGACTGGGCACCGTTGGGTTGGTAACCCTGCGGGTCTGCGGGACAAGAGCAAGACAGATTAAGTCCCCATTCAAGATTGCACTTGACCGGGAACTTGGGGGACTTGTTGACAGTAGCCACAGAGGGGCTACAGCACGCCCACAGACCCGCAGCTAGTGTACCAGGGGCCGGCCTGAGGCCCGGGACCGGATCACCAGCACCCGGCCTCGGGGTCCAGCAGTCTATCCTACTACCAGGGGCCCGGGGACCGGGGGCGCCTGCCTGCCAAAGAGGTCACTAGAGCTGCCCTTTGGTGTGCAAACAGAAGGGAACCAGTCCCACATCGAAGGGTAAGGCCAGACTTCACTCCCAGCCACCTATATAAAGGCCTCAACTACCCTCATTAATAGGTAACTGATCCTTCCTACCGCTTATATACGTGCTTAAGTTATATCTATTCCAATTATACTAACTTAGGCATCGGAGAGGAGAAGACCGGCCCGCCCGGTATTCCCCTTAGTAAGCAGGTTTACGGGAGATCACGCTTGGATTCATCTATCTCCACCAGGCCTACTGGTTTGTGCAGAAACAAGGCTGTAGCGTGCGATGAACCTGAGGGTACTATGAGCCCTGCAGAGATTGCCGCCTTCCGGGAGACGTGGAATATCCCTGATGAGGTGACGTTACGGCCGCTGAATCCCGGAGAATCGGCCTGTAACCCAGAGGCGGGTTGGGTTGCTGTTCACGGAGACCAATTTCGTCACGGGTTCTCCCTCCCGCTGCCAGACTTCGTGCAGTACATGCTTAGCGCTCTGCAAGTGTCTCCCGCGCAGCTTCCCCGGAACCAGTGGAGGCAGCTGCTGAGCCTTGGCTGTCTGTACGAGCTGTCCGGGATGAGCATGCCAACGGTGAACGAGTTCCGGGCACTGTACAGACTGTCCTTCTCGAAGAAGAAAGGGTGTCGGGGTTGTCTGACTTTTAGCGCCCGACACTTCCAGCCTATCATCACCCACCTGCCTTCCTGGGTGGACAATAATTGGAGGAAGAAGGTGGTGATGGCGGGTGGGAAGTGGCAGAAAAGGAAGAGGATGTACCGGGTTCCTGGTGTCTTCAAGCCCCTTGGTGACCAATCGTTCGTACTGTCCGAGTTGGAGCGGGATAGGATTATGACGATACTCGGGTGCTGGGATGATCTTGAGCGAAGCTCCTACAACTTCATACGGCAGGAGGTGTTGGAGTACTAATGTCTTGGGCGGGATCCCGGTGCGTAGCAGGGTTTTAGTGGTGACGTTTCTGCTGACCGAGTTGATACTAACCCTTTGTTTGTTCTGCAGGTGCATCTTCCCGGACGGTCGTCAAGCCCGGTAACACACTATCCATGGACGGTGAAGACCTTGTCTCGAGGTTGAAGGAGAAAGGGGAGGCCGTTTCACGGACCTCAGTGGATGAGGAGTCTGGCCGGCTTACCGTTCATGCCGAACCAATGGCCTTGGACGTTGCGGACGACGCCTATACCCTAAGGCGTGTGAAGACTCACCCCGCTGCGTCCAAGGCGGGACCCGGAAAGGGCAAGACCACCAGGGGGCCACCAAAGGTTCCTGGTGGGACAAATAGGATTCCGTACCGACCGGGATCGGTCCCGCTTATCACCAGGGTCTCTCGGACAGGCGCACAATCTTCTTCACTGGTCGACCTGGGTGAGAAGAGGCGGAGGATCATGGATGTCCCTCCCTCCGCGCTGGTGACGCTGACTGGCCGGTCGTCTGGTGAGAACTTGGCGAAACGGCTCAAGTTGGCCAGCGGTGCGACGAGTTCCGCTGGGATAAAGGCCGCTGCTGCCTCAAATTCTGCCGGTCAGCAGAGTAGCCCCGCTCCCACGGAGGAACAG
This sequence comes from Potentilla sterilis, assembly GCA_963682095.1. Lineage (NCBI taxonomy): Eukaryota > Viridiplantae > Streptophyta > Magnoliopsida > Rosales > Rosaceae > Potentilla > Potentilla sterilis. Next base: position 13,738,242 of record OY821759.1, on the reverse strand, counting down.
AGGGGAGGTCCGGAGAGTCCCTTCGTCCGGGATCTGGCGGCAGATGTGGCTGGCCTTGGTCTGGATAGGCCTGGGGCCGCTGGAGCCTTGTCGAGGGAGAACCGCCAGAAGAGCAAGGAGTCGGTCCTCCGGGTAAGAATTGCTTGGTGCCACGGTACAGCTCATAACTTATGTCGGGTTTCGTTATTTTTGTTGTTTGCTTAATCGGCTCCCTGTTGTTCTGTAGCTATTGTACAATCTGTACCAGCCGGACCCGAGTGAGGAGCTGTCGGAGTTGAAGAGGCAGGTGGCCGCTCTGACAAGAGCCCGTGAGCGCCTGGAAGTTGAGAAGTCCAGGCTTGAGCGGGAGAAGGTCAGGCTGGAGGAGAGGGCCAAGAAACAGGTGGCCAAGCTAGAAGGCCAGGTCCGGAGCCTCGAGGAGGAGAAGGAGCGGGCTGAGGAGGAGAGGGCCGAGCTGGAGGCCAGAGTGGATGAGCTCCAGGTGGGAGCTGCCGCTGTGCGTGCCGCCGCTGCCGCTGCGGCTGGAGAAGAGAACCCAGAGCTTTTCCAGCGGGTTATCCAGAAATATCACCACAGTGATCAGTTTCTTGAACTCCTGGAAAAGGCTAGGGAGTCGGGTATCGCCGATGCCTACGTGGAGTGGGAAGAGAAGGGGTACCTGGATACCTCGCGAATGCCGAAGGCGGGGGCCGACGACGATGCTGATGGGCAGCTGGCAGAAGGGGAGCGGCCAGAAGGGGAAGGCGGGCTTCGACCATCTGAACCCGTTAGGGAGGATGCGGTGGCTCCATCTGGGGAAGCTGGTGGGATGCCCGCTGAGGAGGGAAACGCGGCTCCTTAAGATTTTTGTTTGCTCTCTCTTTTTTGTAAATCTGCTGGAACGGTTTTTTTTTTTTTTTTTTTTTTTTTTTTGCATTATACCCTTTGGATGTACATATTTGCACCGGTGGAATTCCTTGGATTTCTCTAAAAATAGTTGGCATACATATCTTATGATGTTACTTTGGTTGAACCGTTGATATGCCAAACTAACTACTTGAAATTTCTAGCACCTAACCCTTCACTGGGTCCGGGCGTGCTTACCAGCCCTGGCCCTGCTCCCGATCGGGATCTGCTCTCCTTTCCCCTATATACCGCTGAAGCTGACCGCTGTTAACCAAACCCTCCACCGCTATCTTGAGGGCGAAGCAATTGTTCGTCCGATGGGTAGCTTCATCGTGGTAGGAGCAGTACTTGCCTGTTCGCGCCTGGGTGAGTTTCCCTTTTGGGTACTTGCTCCTCGGCGGTGGGGGAATGATGTTCCCGTTCTCGTGCAAGATGTCCTCGTATGAAGAGGTTAGAGTGGTGAAGACCTCTTGACGTTCTGCTGGCATGATCGACAGGGGGCGTTCTTGCCGGTACTGCGCCGGCTTGTGCTCGCCCTGGGGTTTGTCATGATAGGGCTTCTGCTGCTGTTGGTTCCCCCAATTTTTGCCGGGTCTGCTTGGTTGGGGGCCTCGGTTCTCGCTCCGCTGGCTGGTCTTGTTTTCTCGGCCTGCCGGGGGGTGCTCCTCCCGCTTTCTCTTCAACAGGTGTTGCCCATACGTTTCATGATCCGCCTGGGCATGCCTGATGGCCATCGCCATTAGCTCGTCATACCCCTGCGGGAGTTCCACCCGTACGACGTAGGAATTTTCCTGGCCGAAGCCCCTGTTTGAACGCCATCTCGGCGATGCCCTTGTCGAGGTTCTGAACTCCGGCCGTCGCCGTTTGCCAGCGGTTGACAAACGTCCTTAGCTCCTCGCCATGTGCCTGTCTGCAGTTGAAGAGGATGGTCGATGTCCGGGCTCCTTCGACCCGGAGGATGAAGCGGCCTACGAACCGGTTGGCCAGTTGCTCAAACGCCTCGATGGAGTTTGCCGGGAGTTCATAGAACCAGCTGAGCGCCTCTCCAGACAGGGTTTCCTGGAATATGTTGCAGCACACTGCATCGGAATAGCCCTTGGCGCAAGTTTGAGACCGAAAACTATCCAAATGTTGGTATGGGCAGCCGGATCCTGAGTACGTGAGCTTTAGGGATTTCTGGTTAGCAGACCTCTCTGATTCCAGAACCTGGTGCGAGAAGGGGCCCATGCGTTTGTTGAATCGCGCGCCTTCCATCGGCCGCGCCGCCCTTCTCTCGTTGGCCTCCATTTGGGCCTTTAGATCCGACACAGAGTCGGTGAGTACCTGTAATGCCCGTGCGGTCGGGGTCACGACTTCATCCTCGAATGAAGCGTGCTACTGCGAGGGTGCCGGCGTGCTCATTGGCAAGACCGCGCCGCCCGGGGACTCCGCCCTCCTGCGGTCGCTAGACCTTCCTCCCGATGATTGTCCCGCCTCAAGGCGGTGAGGTTGGCCTGGCGCGGGTGTACGTGCCATTGCCATAGCGGCGTTGCGCTGTTGTCCTCTTTCCAAGGCAGCCACCAGGGCAGCGTTTACCGTCTCCATTTCCTCATACCGAGCATTGGATTTTGCTCTATCCCGGTCGCTCTCCGCGCGCAGGCGACCGACTTCCGCCCTCATCGCCCATATCTCCCCCGCCATATCGTGCCGGTCGGGGTTGTATGTGGTGTCCCGGTCGCTGTCACCGAGCAGACTCTCCTGTTTGTCACTCGGATCATCCGAGAATGTCAGCGAAAAGCCCCGGTGCGTTGGTTGGTCGCCTTCCACCGGGCCTTTCCCGCGCGCGCTGTCGTTGCATGCCCCTGGCGTGCCGCTTGGCCCCCCATAGCTGTCGTCGTCCTGGTTGCCCTGGTCGCTGCGCTGCTCCCGTACAGCGACCGGGGTGGAGATGAGCACTTACTCTGGTGCGACCCGCTGACCCTCCATTGTATTTCTTTCCTGCCCCGCTTCTGAGCTTTCTGCCATTTGGTGATGCCTACGTGACTTTTATACAAGTTTCCCACAGACGGCGCCAATTGTTTCTGCACAAACCCGTAGGCCTAGTGGAAACTGATGAAACTGGATGTGATCTTCTCCTGCGAACCTGCTAACTAAGAGGAATACCGGGAGGGCTGGTCTTCTTCTCTCCGATGCCTAAGTTAGTACAGTTGGGATGAATAGATAACTTAAGCAAGAGTGATAAGCACTTGGAGGGATCAGTTACCTATTAAAGAGGGTAGTTGAGGCCCTTTTATAGGTGGTCGAGCGTGATGTCTGGTCTCACTCTTCGATGTGGGACTGGTTTCCTTCTGTTCGTACACAAAAAGACAGCTTGGGTGGCCGGTTCGATAGGCTGGCGTCCCCGGGCCCCTGGTCACAAGGTAGACTGCTAGGCCTCGGGTCCAGGTGCTGGCGATCCTGCTCCGGGCCTCAGTCCGGCCCCGGACGTGTTGGCTGCGGGTCTGTGGGCCTATGTAGCCCCTTTGTGGCTACTGTCAACAGGGCACTGTCTCTCTTAATGAAGTTCTTCATTCATCAAAAAATAATCTTAAATTATTTAGTGAACGCACATAAGTAAGCTTATTTAATAGATGCATAGATCATTAAAAAGAAGATGTGGGAGTGATTGAACAAGTATGCAACACTAGTGTAGAACGCCTACTTAACTTGTAGTTCTCTTTATTTGGTTTCACCTATTGTTGTATAGGTTTTACTACTTGAATTTAAGTTTAAATAACCGCTTAGACGATGAAATAGTATAATTCTAGCCTCACTCACAAGTTCATAATGTCTTATGATGCACAAACAAGTAAGACTTCTCTATAAAACAATCCCAAATAAATAATTCACAATTAAGTAAATCAAAATCATAATAAAAGAGTTTAACTACTCATAATCGCACAAATAAAATCAATAATTAAATTATAAAAGAAAGAGAAACTACGGATATCGAAGAGATAATGATGATCATGTCGGGTTCATTTGTAATTGTGTGAGAACAACTAAAGACTTTGATAAGTTTTGGAGGCAGCTTCGAGTAGATTGAAGATGGCCTTGAGGAGATTTTGACGTGATGAACGATACGGTTCTAGGGTATCCCGTCCAACAGGTTTTTGCATCTTATATATGCCCTTGTTTAATTAAGTTGCATATGTACTCCTATCTTCTCTCCATTTCTTTGGCTAGTCCACATCTTCTACTCACATTTAATCCTTATTGGTCTTCTTTTGGTAGAAAATATGCAGCCAAAATCTCAAATATATCTCAAGAAAATCTATCAATTTTTTTAAATAAAAATAGCTTTTCAAAGTCGATTAGAACTGTCTTTTCCACCTCATTTTTTTTTCCTTAATTGCTTCATAAATTATTTAAGAAAATAACAAAGTTAAAATAATCTTTTTAAGAGAAAATAACTAAATAAAGTGTAAAAATTGAACCATTCACTACTACAAAAAAACTCAATACACAACAGTGAATCACCGTTGTGTAAGTTCGAATTTTCCGTTATATATCTCGATGTTGTGTGATGAAACATTAGACAAGTCACTTAAAGTTTCTGTTGTACGACTTATATGCCATGCCATGGCTGGCTTAGCATGAACAGCGCTGACATGTCTATTTTATACAACAAAACATATATATTTTTCAGTTGTGCTATTTTTAAACATACAACAGAATATTACATTTTTGTTCAATTGTTTGATTTACACAATAGATATCATTTACAACTTATTGAGTTGTCTGATTCAGACAACAGATTTCGTTTCCTATTTATTGAGTTGTATGATTCTACAAATCAAACAACAGATTTGAGGATTTTGTGACAGAAGTTTGATACAGAGTTTAATCATATCGTACAAAATATGATATTCATAAAAACATAAACTGTTGTGTATCAAAACCTGAAGCATTACCATAAAAATAGTATCAGCTAGCCATTACCATTAAAACATTGCATAAAACTTCCATATCATTTAAGTAACTGATGTGTCGCCGAAGCGAGCATCAAGCAATAATAACCCTACAATCGTTAGTAGTATAGAATAAGTAGGGATCGTTCTAGCCGGGGATTAAGGGTACCTGAAATATGAGAATGTTAACAAAAATATTCACAAACATATATGCACACAATTGTCACACTTATATACATATATACGAATTTATCATGGGGGATGAAGATGAGGTTCGGCAGCAAGGACTGCCTCTATATCTAAGACACGAAAATAAACCTAAACTACTATATACAAGTGATCATCATCTCTCACAAAACATTTAGCACCAAAGACTCTTTTAACATATAAACTCACATGCAAGAAAGTAAGGAACAAGTACCAACATGCTTAAATTCAAAATTAGTTCCAACTACAACTTAGTTGTAAGACCTCTCAAGTTTTAAGACCGAACTTTTGGTTATGGGCCCTAAAGTTATGTTAATCCTTTTGAGACTTAACAATTGTGCGCAATGGTCTAAATTGGAGACATGCAAAACAAGTAAGGTTGTCAATCATCTTATTTTAAACATGCAAGTATCTAAAGTATTAAACCCTAAGTGAGCAACACAAATCAGAGCGACCTTTTGAGTATGGCAACGTTCGTAATTACTCTAGCTGATTAAACCTAGCACCTAGATCAATGTTCAAGACAACACTAAGTACCGATTTTCATTCTCAATCCTTAGATACTAACCAATTTTGAACCTAAAACATGCATCTATACCACTGTCCTAATTATCTAGCATCCGAATTTACAAGTTACATATTACAAATTAGCATGCAAAATTCATTGTTCTTGTCGAAACCTAAACATAAATCTAAGCATCGATTCAAACAAATCTTTAACATACAATTCATAAAACCAAAATTGATTCATACATAGACATATAAACCAACACCAAACATACATGAGTGTTTCATAGACAAAACTAAACATAACTAAACAAAAATTACTAAAACCAAAAGAGGGGAGTGGATCACACTTTGAGACACCTTGAGAGCTTCACGTCGTGTGGATCCGGCGAAGTGTGGAGGCTGGGGTGAGGCTGCACGGCAGTGAGTCACGTTGGCAGTAGGTTATGGACGTAGAAAATCCAAGGTTCGGCAAGAGCAGAAACTTGATTGAGGTGAGGTGAAGGTGATTTTCGGTTTAGGTTCTTGTCTAGGATCTTTGGGGAATTTTGGTAGAGTTTAGGCCTTGTGTTTAAGCTTGAGATGAGATGATTTTTCTGTAGGAAAACATGGCTATATATAGAGGCAAATTCGGCAGAAACCCTAGGTAGAAAACCTAGTCCAAATCGGCAAAGGCAATCCTTGTGCAACAAGGTTTTGGTTCCTTCCTTTCTTGGTTCTTCTAGGAAACTTCTTTTTCTGATTTTCTTCCTTGGATTGGGCTGCATATCTTCATGAACTTCTTGTGTAGGCTTGACAACTCCATTTGGTGAGCTTGGTCCATGGAAAAATGCCCCAAACCCGCAAGAACACAAGACCGGCAGCAACTCGGCTGGAATGACCTTGCTCCAGTAAATCCGACATATCTCCCTTCTCGGAGCTCCAATTGATGAGATTCCAAGTCTCAGATAAACTAGACACATATAGCCATCTTCCCATAAAATATCTCGATCAAATTCCTTGTGAATTGTCGGGAATAATTTTTCGAAGTTGGATCAAAGTCCCAGGAAAATCCTGGAAGCCCCTGGATTGGTTTGCTCGGACTGCCGTTTTGCAGCCATCTTTTGGGTGAATTCCCGAACTCCGATTGATCTGAAATTTTAACACAACATTCCTCAGTATATGAATAATAAGTACACCAAATTTCATTAAATTCGGACAAGGATAGATCACACTTTTGCTCATCTCAAAATCACGAAAAAGACACATTTTTCACTATTTTCCAGATTTCTCATACTTAGTCATTTTTCGGATTCTTAACCATTTTTCGCCAAACTCTACCAAATTAACACTAAACTATATTATGACTCAATCTTAGACAAATAAGGGTTAAACAAAGCATAAACGAGGGCATAAGCATATAATATCGTCGCACATTGTGCTCCTATCAGTAACCTGTTTACAAAAATTATTCCAGATTCCAAAAAAAAATTTCTAACTTCACCTAAAAGTCTACGTAGACAAAGGACTTGTTACCCATTTGCTTTTCCTCGAATGAAAAAGCATTTGCAGCAACTCTGCTACCTCAACGCCAACTGGAAGTGCACTAGCAAGTAGGATCATATGACAGCAGTTTCTTCTTTAACATAGAGGCACAGAGCAATATAGTAGATGATGGAGTAGAACAATGAATCACAGTCTTTTACCATTGCACTCTACTCAAATGCCAATATTCTTTTAGTGAAAGACCACAGCAATAATGCTTAAATTTTCTATATTGCTAAGATCGATATGCATATGGATAGTGATAAACCTGGGTAGAAATAATATATGCGCAAGCTATGCTTGTGTTTTCATACCCACGTGAAAGTTATATCACACACAATTAAAAAACTCAAGTAAAACATTAAACTACAAAAAGAGCACAAGATTACCGCCGTATAGTTCATCAAGCTTAAATGTCGCATTTTATGCTCTATCAATGTTCTAGTTTTTTTTTTTGTTGATCAAACTTAGAAGTATACATAATGCCCAGTACCATTTGCTCTAGTGACATAGTATGTTCTTATTACGTAGGAGATTGTGAATTCGACTCACGCAAAACTTATTGTAGCATTTTAATTGTTTCCTCCGATGTATGGGAAAAAATATATATACACATAAAAGGATAAAAAACACTATTACACAAGTAAAATTATCATTTTCTACCATGAAACCTTTCCTATTAAGCCATAATTCCCATGAAAATCAAAAGCATAAGAACTGGGGACTAATGAGTGACATCTTTACCAAAAAAAAAAGGGGAAGATGATTTAATTAGCTGTAAACTAGATTGGAACCAGGGACGTAACCATGATTCACAAATGGGGTGGGCTGTTTTCTGGGCGAAGCCTCTATATATATATATATATATCTATATATATATATATATATATATATATATACGGAGCTTTTCAAATACGGACGTCCGTATTTTAAGTTCCGTACAGATTTCCATTTTTCCACCATTTTCCGATCGAATTTCATCAAACTTCCTTCTAGACTTATCTAGATCATGTTGTGTAGATCATCTCTGCAAAATTTCAGCCAATTTGGTGATCGTTAAGACCCTCAAAATCAAAAAACAAACCGGACGGTCTGAAATCTGCCCGGTTTTGATATATAACAGAAAAACTGAAGTTTGAGGGCCTTAACGATCACCAAATTGGCTGAAATTTTGCAGAGATGATCTACACAACATGATCTAGATAAGTCTAGAAGGAAGTTTGATGAAATTCGATCGGGAAGTGGAGCAAAAAGTGAAAATCCGCACGGAACTTTAAAATACGGGCGTCCGTATTTGAAAAGCTCTGTATATATATATATATAATGCTTCCATAGCTTAACATATATGCCAACAAAATTATTCACAAATTGCCTTAAACATCACTAGTTTACAAATGTTTTTTTCTTTTCTGCAATGAAACCAATACCCAAAGAACAGAAAACACAAGGGAATGATGGTAAAACAAGAAAAGAGAACAAAAAGAAAGTTAAAATTTGTAAAGAAAAACAAAAGGGAAAAAGAAGGAAAAACTGAAGAAAGATGCAAAAGAAAATGCTGCTCCTTGATTCGAACCAAAGACTTCGTAGGAGGAATTTGAGAGCCTTAACCATCTAACCCACGTGAAAATTCATATAGTTATGATCCAAACTTGGTCGGGGATAGTTCGAGTTCACTAAAAAAAAAATCGCACTAGAAATTTTTTGTCATTGTTCAATTCGGTTTATCATTATTTTATCTGAAAACCACAAGAAACCGCACCACATAACAAATCGTTTGATTCTTGCAGTTTCTCGGTTCCTGTCAAATGTATATGTAAGGAATAATAATCATAATTCATGCAATCCAAGCAATCATCATAATCATAATGCATAATACTTTCAAAGTCCAACATAGTCCCAGTTTAAAGTTACCAAACCGAAAACTTAAAGTCTTAAACAATAAACATAGTTCAAATTAAATAATCTAATAAATTCTCCAACAAGAAGTTAAATACTTAAAGTGCTGCTCAATTCTTCTTCTTTCCACCAGGTTTTGAAGGTACCGAAGTTTTAGAAGCATCACTACTCTTTGAAGCTTTGGAGATCTTTGTAGCCTTTCGGCTTTGTTCAGTGGCAGCTTCTGTCTCTTCCGATATGCACATCTTCTCCAATCTTATTCTCTCTTCTTCAGCTTATTCTGCATAGATAAAAGAACATACATTCATTAATGCAATACAATTATAAAACTGAAAAGTAACAATAATTACAATACAAGTGAGCACGTTCAAATTTACCTTTCTCAACTTCTTCGAGCCACCCCATTTCCTGGATAATTAGAATAAATTCCAGGCCCATGATTGCATCAGATTTCAGCCAATTTTGGAAGTTAATGAGAGCTTCAACAATCTTAAGAGTTAAGAAACTCTTATGTAGATCAATTACCCTCTTCTCGGTGCTGAGTGAACTCTCACTAGCCACTGTGGATACTTGGATTGCTAATAAGTCATTTGCATGCAGTAGCCTACAAGGTAGGATACTTTGGATCATTAATGCACTTCCACCAATCCAAAATATCCCATAGTTCATTATTTATAGGCTGCTCTATTGGATCTAGCAAGTACCTATCAACCTCTCCTCTACTCACCATGGCTTCACCTTGAAGTTGCTTGTTTAAAAACTCTTGCATAGCTGCCTTCTTTCCTGTTAACCTTGTAGAGAGTACTCTTGGTAGAGGGTACTCTTGGTGTTGGTGCGCTGCTAATGCTGTCTCCCATATTCCATTTCCTCTTTGGTGCAGTTGCATCAATCTTTTCAACTGCATAAAGATCACACAAGTTTAACACAAGCTTCTTCACTTCATATGTTTTTCTTCTGATTTTATCACTTTCCATGAACAACATTGTCTTACAAATAAGTGCCACATAATTCAGTTTATACCTCGCATTTATGACTAGTGCAACTAAAAATAGTTCATTAATGTCATCTACATATCCAAAGTATTTCCTAAATTTGGACCTCATTTTGTTAACCATACCAAACAATACCTTATCCGATTCACTTGAATCACTATTGATGGGCTTGTGAAACAAATCATCTAGCTCGGCTTTAACTGTAATTATGTCATGAAAGACTTTATGTGATGTACGCTTCAGCTGATAACTCACACTCACTGTTACTTCATGTAAAACCTTTAAAAACTTGACAAAAGTACTTGTTTTCTCCAAATCAGCTACATTGGGAGGTCCTACCCTTGTTCTAGGTTTTTTCACACTCACTTCAAGTTGAGTCACTTGAGTTTATGCCTCTTCTTCTTCATCATCAAGCTCTTTATCGTCATCAAAGTAATTCTTATACATTCCACCTTCCTCATATGCCAACCTATAGAAAGCCTTCTTCGACTCTAATGATGTGTCCGACATCATGTAGGTAGAATTCCATCTTGTTAGCACATCTAACACATAAATCTTCTTACATGGTACATTCTCTGTCTCAACACATTTCTTTATTGCCTTCATCCTTTGTCCACTACTTCTCATATACTTAACAGCATTTCTAATGCTAGCTATTGACTTGTCCATACAGAGACCGGACTTTAAAATTAGGTTCACAATGTGAGGGAAGCATCTCACATGCATGCATATCCCATTAAAAATGGGTGGCCTAGGCCATCCACTCATCTTCTCTACTAGGTACTCTATTGCTACATTGTTAGTTGATGAACTGTCCACTGATACAGTCAACACTCCATTTAAGTTCCACTCAACCAAGCAATTCTCCAATATTTTTCCTATGTTATTCCAACTACGGGTATAACACAAAAACTAAGCACCCTCTTGTGCATCTTTCAGCCATCATCTATGAAATGCACAGTAATTACCATGTAGTTAATACTTTGACACGTGGTCCATGTGTTTGTTGTCAAACAAACGGAATACGACCTCAAGTCTTCCTTTAAAACCTTTTTTTTTTATCACACTACTTGCTTCCTACATGTTATAGGATTCCACCTTAGTATTGCCACACTACAAATATACTTAAACCCCGGCCTTTCAGTTGTACCAAAAGACAACTCATCCAACACAATCATAACACACGCAACATCTAGACATGCATCTGTAGACCACTACCTTGAAGCTAAAAACCCTTCAAGCACATCAGTAGTTAAAATATGTTGACTTTCTTCTAAATTATTCCTACCAAGATACCCCTTGCAATGAAATCTAATATGCTTCAATAGTGAACTAGTACCATTCTCTCTCGGATCAGATTTCAAATGAACAGTGCAGTACTTACATTGAGCTTGCTTTTCAGTTCCGACTACCATCTCCACTCCATCATTCATCTCTATTAATAAGAAGTCAATTTTTACGAAATGTCTCTATGTTTTCGACCTCTCTTTCATGGCCATCTTCTCCCTCTTCCTCCTCAGGTTCTTTGAAGGCACAAACTTTTTCTTCCCTTTGTCACAAGCTAGAGAGCTGGGAGAGGGAATATGCTCATCATCTCCACTCTGCTCATTAACGGAGTAGCTGGAGGCGTCACTAACTTCGTCTGAAATAGTACTCAGACGCCATTGCATCTATAAACATAACAAATACAACACACAATTAATGGAATGAACAGATGAAATACCCACAATAATCAAATGAACAAATAAACAGAAAAAATTGAACTTGCTATAAGGATTGTGGGTAGTCGAAATCATAAACAAATTAAAGAAAATTGGAGGAAGACTTCAAAATGACACTAATCAAAATTATTGACACAAGAAATTAGGAATACAATACCCAATAGAAATTTGATTGAAGGAGACAACAGAGAATAGAGAACTACGATCTTAAACTTTTGGGATTTTCCAATACGGAGAGGAGGAATACTGAACATTAGAAGAGAGGTAGATTTAATTCGACTTGCTTTTTACATCTAGAGTTTTGGATCTAATGGTTAAAATGAATATTGTTTTTGCACAAACCAGTAGGCCTAGTGGAAACTGATGAATCTGGATGTGATCTTCTCCTGCGAACCTGCTAACTAAGGGGAATACCGGGCGGGCCGGTCTTCTCCTCTCCGATGCCTAAGTTAGTACAGTTGGGATGAATAGATAACTTAAGTAAGAATGATAAGCAGTTGGAGAGATCAGTTACCTATTAAAGAGGGTAGTTGAGGCCCTTATATAAGTGGTCGGGCGTGAGGTCTGGTCTTACTCTTCGATATGGGACTTGTTTCCTTATGTTCGTACACAAAAGGACAGCTCTGGTGGCCTGTTCGGTAGGCTGGCGTCCCCGGGCCCCTGGTCACAAGGTAGACTGCTGGACACCTCGGGTCCGAGTGCTGGTGATCCTGCTCCGGGCCTCAGTCCGGCCCCGGACGTAATGGCTGCGGGTCTGTGGGCCTATGTAGCCCCTCTGTGGCTACTGTCAACAAGTCCCCCAAGTTCCCGGTCAAGTGCAATCTTGAATGGGGACTTAATATGTCTCGCTCTTGTCCCGCAGACCCGCAGGGTTACCGACCCAACGGTGCCGAGTCCCCCAAGTCCGCATTGAAGATTGGGCGTAACCGGGCGTTCGGGCAGAGAAGGCGTGGTGATGTGAGTACCTATTAATGATGACGTGCGACAGTTATGAGTATGATTGCAATACTAATGGTATAGTGTTCAAGTGTTGTCGTGCCATGAGTATGGAACGGGGTGAAACCCGGACGAGTGCATGGGATGATGATGTGAGGGCTCGACCGGTGGACTGCCATGTCGGGATGAGTCCCCCAAGTTCCCAGGGTAAAATTGCTGCCAACGGTGAGGCAGGTCGGGGAGTAGCCCGGTGGTTCGGCCCAGCTTGTGCTGGAATAAGCGTGGGGTAATGTACAGGGTGGCTAGCCTGCGGGGAGGCCTGTTGGAGCGTGGAATAAGCCAACAGGTACCCCGGTGGGGTGTTGCGGCCATGTTGAAGCACCGGTTAACACCTGCTAGTTCTTCTCAGCTTATGTTGGAATAAGCGTGAGGTAATGTGCAGGGTTTCTAGCCTGCGGGGAGACTTGTTCTGTGTTAGAGAAACAATCTGCCCGGTGGGGTGGCGTGGAGATAACAAGTCTCGCCATGGATCCCCAAATTTATCACAGTTCAGTGTGATGCAGGGTTTTTAGCCTGCTGGAAGAGTTTGCATGTGTTAGATGTAAACTCTCCCGGGTTTATAAAGCCCATGTGTTTGAAGCCTTGAGTTGTTGTTGGCTTGTCCTTGCCCGAAAGGGCGAAGGAGAGTGACTAAACCGGTGGAATGCCATGGAGCCGGTTGAATGGTAAATAACCGGTGGAATGCCACGGAGCCGGTTGAATACTACATAACCGGTGGAATGCCATGGAGCCGGTTGAATACTACATAACCGGTGGTGTGCCTTTCCTTGATTTGAGGTCGACTCTTGGGGAAGTGTTGGGGGGGGGGGGGCTGGACGCCTCGGTTCTCGCTCCTACCTCTCTAACTGCCGCTTGTAGGCGGGACAGGTAGCTGATATGCAATGAAGGAGAGAGCCCAACAGTCCCATCAGTTATGATGTTGTGGGAACTTTATCGATGCTGAGACACGTGTCAGTAGGGAGCGGTCTGAGATGGAGGGAATCTGCGGCTGGGGTTGCCTCTCCTTTTTGATTGCCCTAATTATCAACAATGTGTAGTTTTGCCGCCTATAAGATGCTTCGCACCCCCCTCCTCTCCTCCTGTCGTATTTTGTTGAAGCTCGGCTCCTCGTCTGTCGTCTGTCTGTGTTGTTATCTTGCTACACAACTAACTGGGCGTAGGGTAAATTCTGTTCTTAGGTTTTATGGAATCTGGGAGGTCAGCCAATCCTGTCGGTGCCGGCCATGCGTCGACGGGAGGGTCCGTGAGGTACCAGCTGTTGGATGGCGATAGGGTGATTTTTTGTGACGAGCCGACCAGAAGCATGACTGCTGGCGAGATAAGGGATTTTCGGGCGAAGTGGGGCATTGACTCCTCCGTTAAGCTCTGGGGCCTGCATCCCGGGGAACTGGCCTGCAACCCGGAGGAGGGTTGGGTTGTCGTTTTTGAGGATCAATTTCGGCACGGGCTCTCTCTACCGCTGCCGAAGTTTGTCCAGTACGTGCTGAGCCTGATAAATGTCTCCCCCACCCAGCTTCCTAGCAACCAGTGGAGGCAGTTGCTTGGTCTCGGGTGCTTATTCAGTCTTAGCAACATGGACTGGCCCACGATAAATGAGTTTCGGGCGTTGTATAAGATTCTCTACTGCAAAAAGGCCCAGGCCTCCGGCTGTGTCAATTTTGCCGCGCGGGACTTCGATCCTCCCATCACTCACCCGCCGTCGTCGGTTTCGAATGTATGGAGGAGACAGGTTGTGATGGCCGGGGGTAGGTGGCAGCGTAATTCGAAGAGCTTTCGGGTGCCCGGGGCTTATCAAGCTATCGGGGATCAGTCGTACCGGTTGGTCGACTTGGAGAGGCAACGGATAGCCCAGCTTTTTGTTTGCTGGGACAGCCTGGGCCGGAGCCCTTACAATTTCATCCAATGGAATGTATTGGAGATATGCGAGATGGGAAAGAAACCTGGTAAAGTGCCTTGCACTGTTGTATTTTATTCTAACCGCTCGGTTTATTGATTTGCAGGTAATGCCCCCCAGCTCGCTGTTCGGAGCGAGGAGACTGTCGAGGCGGATGACGAACTTGTGGCCCAGAGGTTGATGGAGATGGGGGAGATGGCCTCGAAAACCGTTGTAGATCCGGACACCCTAGAGAGCACGGTGCATAGTACTCTTGTGCCGCTCATGTTTCCGGATTCCCACTACGGTTGACGGCCGGGCGGTGAGGAGAATGCCCCACTTGTTATTCGGGATGTAGGACTGGTGGGCTCACCAGGTCCGGAACCTCTAGCGCGGTCGGTGGGAATACGAACCCCGCGGGAGAGAGAGGCAGCGGAGATGACTTGGTACCGCAGAAGCGGTCTTGGCGAAGCTCCGGCCAAGAGGGCGAGGACGTTTGATACTAGAGCGTCAAGCTCGGCCTGTGGGGGGTCAGCATTGGTTCTGGCAGAAGGAACCGGTGGCCGAAGGAGTAGGGAAACCATTGAGCCGGAAGCCGATCGCGGCTCTGGTGATGGCGGTTTTGGTAGGTTCGTGGCATCTACCATCAAGGCCTTGGGACTTGATCGGGAGGCCCCCGGAGATGTGCGGCCGGGCGAGAGCAGGAAGAAAGCTGTGGAATTGGGTCTTCGGGTAAGTCTGATGGCGTACCTGTGTGGCACTGAGGTTCTTCTGCGCTCCCTCTCTCTTTTTGTGCTACGAGCTGATGTTCTTCTTTTGTGTACTTGTACCAGCTGGTTCATAGCCTTTACGCCGATGAGCCGAGTGAGGGGGCTCCGGTTCTAGAGAGGCAAGTGGAGGACCTCACCATGCAGCTGTCATTGGCGGAGGTTAAGCTTGCGGAGGAGAGGGAGGAGGCCGGTCGACTGGCGGTCGCTCGGGAAGAGAAGATTATGGAATTGGAGGCGAAGAATTTGGAGCTGCAGACCCAAGTAACAGCAGTCCTCAAGGGAGGGGAGAAGCTCGTAGAGTCCCAACTTGCCGAAGCCGCTGATAAAGCTATTGACGATTTCCGGGAGTCGGTGGAGCTTGCAGAGATGCTGGACACCGCCCGTGCGAAGGGTATCAATGATGCGTATCTGGAGTGGAGGGAGAAAGGGTGGCTTGATGCCGAGCGGATGGAGGCTGAGGTAGCCTTGGCCGAGAAGTTGGAGCAAGAGCGGTCTCTCAAGGCTGGTGGTTCAGGGATTAGAGGCTCCGGTGGCGCTGATTAGCGGGTTTTTTTTTTATATACTTGGCAGATGTATCTACTTTGTAACCAGCTGTAGTTCATTCTAGAGGCAGTGACTATCTGTATTGCAACGTTGGTACTAAATACAGTACTGTCCAATTTTAAGACAGTAATCTCACTTAGGGTAGAACCGCAGATGTTGGATATTCCATGGGCGGGTGGAGTAGATGCCTTCGGCGTCTATGATGTGGAATGTCGCCGGACCTGCGGCTGCGGTGATTTGGTAGGGCCCTTCCCACGTTGGCTCCAAGGCCAGCGGCTTTTTCTGAACTTTCTTCATCACCCAATCCCCCACTTGCAACTTCCTTTCCCGGACCTTTCTATCATAGTATCGAGCAGCCCGTCCTTGTATGTTTGGTTTCGCATATGCGCTTGGTCGCGCCGCTCCTCAATGAGATCCAGGTTGAGCCGTATGCCTTCGGCGTTTGTTTCAGCGTCGTAATTCTCGACCCTTCCGCTGGGCATGTCGGTCTCTACGGGGAGTACCGCCTCGCTCCCGAATGCCATGCAGAACGGGGTCTCCCCTGTTGCTTAGGTTTCTGTTGTCCGGATGGCCCATAGAACCGCGGGGAGTTCCTCAGCCCAACATCCTTTTTTGTCATCGAGCTTCTTCTTGAGGAGACTTTTGATAATCTTGTTGACCGCTTCAACCTGGCCGTTGGTTTGCGGGTGCGCCACTGAGGCGAACAACATCCGGGTCCCCATGGAGGCTGTGTACTGGATGAGATCAGCATTGTTGAACTGTGTCTCGTTATCCGTGACTATGGTCTGCGGCACTCCAAACCTGCAGTAGATGTTCTTCCATAGGAATTTTCTTACCCGTTCCTCGGTAATCTTTACTAGGGGATCCGCCTCGACCCACTTTGTCTGATAGTCAACGGCTACAATGGCGTACTTGTATTGTTCCACAGTTATTGAGAAAGGGCTGATGATGTCTAGCCCCCACTGTGCGAACGGCCATGGCGCTAACAGAATTGACAACGCGATTGCCGGAGCATGAGGTGTAGTGGCATACATGTGGCACTTGTGGCAGCCGCCTGATATTTTTCTCGACGCTGCTGCCAGGTCTGGCCAAAAGTATCCTGCCCGTAGCGACTTATGAGACAGGGATCGGGCGCCAGAATGGTTACCACACACTTTTTCATGGATTTCTTGTATGATGGCTTCTCCTGCCTCTTTAGTTGCACATTTTGGATGGGGGAAGCTGTGCCCTCTTCGGTACAACTTGCCGCCGAGGAGGCTGTACCTGGCACACCGGAGGTGTAGCCTCCTAGCCTCTACTTTATCCTGGGAGCTGGTTTTGTCAACCAGGTATTTAATTATCGGATCCATCCAGCTCGGTGGCGCCTCCTCTACCGCAAATATCTCGGAGATGGTCTTGCTTATGCTCAGTTTCTGGAGGGTTTCAATCTTAGCTCTTCGGTACTCTGGTAGGTAGTTTCCGGTTGCCAACCTTGCTAGGGCATCCGCATGCCTATTTGCCTCCCGGGGTATATGCTGAATTGTTGCGCCCTGGAATGGCTCGATCAGGGTTTTGGCCAAAGCCTGGTAGGAGGCTAACTGGGGTTCCTTGACTTCGAACAGCCCGTTCATCTAGTTTACCACCAGGCTCGAGTCGCTATATATTTCCAAGGATGGGATCCCCATTTCCTTGGCTAGCTGCAAACTAGCTATGAGGGCCTCATATTCAGCGGCGTTGTTGGAAGTATTGAAAAGGAATACAAGGTGATGGAATGAGCTTGGAAATAGTGCCGGAGCTTCCTGGCGCTGACGATCAGGGCTAGAGCCAGTTTTTCAATGTCAGGGTATCGGCTTTCGGCTCCGGTAAGTCCCTTCTCTACATAGTATACTGGGAGATCGAGCGTGCCCTCCTTCCTGACGAGAGCCGCAGAGGCGGTTGTTCCTGATGCAGCTATGTAGAGGTATAGCATCTCGCCCGGCACCGGTTTGGATAGGAGAGGTACTGCAGACAGGTATGTCTTGATGGATTGGAATGCCGCCTCGTGCTCCACCGCCCAGTGAATTTTTCTGAACTGCTGTGCCTTGAGCAGTTTAAAGAATGGGGCGCACTTATCGGTCAGGCGGGAGATAAATCTGGCCAGGGCGTCTAGTCGGCCGGTCAGCATCTGGACCTGGTTTCTTTCCCCTGGTGTTTCCATGTCTAGGATCGCTTGGACCTTCAGCGGGTTAGCTTCTATCCCCCGCTGGCTGATAATGTGGCCTAAGAACAGGCTCTCTGAAATCCTGAAAATGCACTTCTTCGGGTTCAGGCGCATCCCAAACTTGAGCATCTTACCGACGACTACTGCAAAGTCTCGGACGTGGGCCCCTGCGGTCAAGCTTTTGACTAGCATGTCATCCACGTATACTTCCACCGTTTTACCCATCTCCTGCTCCAACATGCGGTTTACCATCCGTTGGTATGTGGCCCCGGCGTTCTTTAGACGGTATGGCATCCTCTTGTAGCAGTAGGTCCCTCAGTTAGTCTGCATGCAATCGAAAAGGATCGTTGACGTTTGGGCCGCCTTGGCTCTAAGAACGAATCGGCCAACAAACTTATCAGCCAGCTGTTCGAATGTTTCCACCGAGTTTACTGGTAGCTCGTAGAACCAGCCCAATGCCTCCCCCGAGAGCGTCTCTTGGAATACATTGCAACACGTGGCATCTAAGTAGACATTTGCGCCCGTTTGTGACTTAAAACTGTCCAGGTGTTGGTATGGGTAGCTCGTTCCTGAGTACGTCAGTTTCAGGGATTTTTGGTTACCAGATCTTCCGGATTCCCTAACCCGGTGTGGAAAAGGTCCAGTGCATTCGTTGAATCGCGCACTGTCCTGCGGTCGCACTGTCCTTTTCTCGCTGGCCTCCAACCAGTCCTTTATGTCTGACACCTTGGCGGAGAGCGTTTGAAGCGTCCTCGCGGTAGAGCTGTCATGCTCGCCCGACGCCAAGTTCGTTCGGTATGGGGGCTCAACCGGCCCGAAATTCCTCGGAGCTTCTGGAAAGAGTGGCGTGGGCAAATGCGCAGTCTTTCTCCTTCCCGTAGGCTGTCCCACTTCTAGGTGCGGGAACTCGTTACCTTTATTCGCGGGCCGTGATGCCGCCCGAGAGGTGTCCTGCAGGTGTCCTGCTGGTGTCCTTTCTCCAGGGCTGCCAATAAGGCGATGTTTACCGCTTCCAACTCTTGGCACCGGGCATCCGCCCTTAGTCGGTCTCGATTGCCCTCCTCTCGCAATCGCGCGACTTCTGCCTTCATCTTTTTTATCTCCCCCCCCCCCCCCAATCGTATTGGTCAGGGTCGCCTGAGCCCCGACGATCGAGGGTTCCGTCCCGGTCGGGAGAAAGGACAAACCTCGTGTTGACCTCAGTTTTAGGGTTTTGGGCCCGGTCGGGGACCCGGACTCGCTCTTTCAGCCCTCTTCCACCGGCTTTCATCTTCCTTCCCTCCATGGCGTCCGGATCGTGGATTTGCTTTCAAACTGCCTTTCAAATGATCGATCGGGTTTTACCCACCGGTAGAGCAACGCTACTTTTTCATGGATCAAATGCTTCCCACAGACGGCGTCAATTGTTTCTGCATAAACCCGTAGGCCTAGTGGAAACTGATGAATCTGGATGTGATCTTCTTCTGCAAACCTGCTAACTAAGGGGAATACCGGGCGGGCCGGTCTTCTCCTCTCCGATGCCTAAGTTAGTACAGTTGGGATGAATAGATAACTTAAGCAAGAATGATAAGCAATTGGAGAGATCAGTTACCTATTAAATAGGGTAGTTGAGACCCTTATATAAGTGGTCGGGCGTGAGGTCTGGTCTTACTCTTCGATGTGGGACTGGTTTCCTTCTGTTCGTACACAAAAGGACAACTCTGATGGCCTGTTCGGCAGGCTGGCGTCCCCGGGCCCGTGGTCACAAGGTAGACTGCTGGACCTCGGGTCCGGGTGCTGGTGATCCTGCTCCGGGCCTCAGTCCGGCCCCGGACGTACTGGTTGCGGGTCTGTGGGCCTATGTAGCCTCTTTGTGGCTACTGTCAACAAATATATAATGATTTAACGGTAATAATTTGGGTTTGACTTTTTCTAAACTAAGAAATTGGATCGAACCGATTCTCTACAGTAGGGTTCGGGTTTTTTTTTTAAGTGACTGAAATTTAAAAAAAAACAGCACCAAACCGCTAGTTTCGGCCGATTCCGACGGATCTGCGGGTTTTCAGTCCTAAAATCCGAAGCCTAGTCCAAACTAGTCCAAACTATAATATATATCTGCATTTGACATTGATTTAGGTTGGGCTACAGCCCAAGCAGCTTCATAATGTGGTTACCCCCCTGATTTAGGTTGGAACATTCTCGAACCAGATTAGATCGGATAATTTGATTTGAGTATTATTCGTTGCATCCTTGCTGCACCGCCAAAGATTCTCCCCACCCACCTTCTGCACTCCGATCTAGAGGAGATCCACACACAGTGGCCATATAACTCGACAAAACCTCTGCGAAATCTGAAGAGCAGCACCAACACCGTGCGGCTCTTCCAACTAGGATTATTCCAGAGACGTTGACAACGGGCCAGTGGGTTTGCTTGAACCCGTCCGACGAAGCCACAAAGGGCGCGCCGCCCGATGTGTGTTGATTTTGGATGTTGACCGCAGTGAGGCGCTCGATCT
This sequence comes from Potentilla sterilis, assembly GCA_963682095.1. Taxonomy (NCBI): domain Eukaryota; kingdom Viridiplantae; phylum Streptophyta; class Magnoliopsida; order Rosales; family Rosaceae; genus Potentilla; species Potentilla sterilis. The sequence goes on along the minus strand of OY821759.1, from coordinate 13,717,725 downwards.
TTACTTCTTTAATTACATTGATTATGTACAATATCCAAAGGTAATATTTCATCAAGACTCTTTTATATGTACATAAGTGGATTATATATTCAAACTTAGCATCAATTATATGTAGTTCTTAGATTCGCCCGCAGCTTCAGGAGTTTCCGTCTTTCCGACCAGTAAAGATTGAGCTGATCATCGATATATATTCTTATGGGTATATATGTAAGAAACTCAGGACTTCCGCTAGTGCATGCTTTTTCATTATTAGATGAGACAACTTGGTTAGCACTATGATGCCAAGTTGCCGATGTTATTACCACATCCGATCAGAAATCAATATATTACATGACAATTATTAGTGTAAGAAACTAACTCATAAAGTTCATAATAGCAAGAGTGACCATTACGTATAAGTCATTCAAGTCAATCTCTAGAATAATCACCTAACTATAGCCAACGAGTGGAGAAAGATGTAAAGGAAGTTTATATAAAATTAAAGCAAATTAAAAGTACGTGTGTATATATATATATATATTGTTAAAGGAAAAACACATTATGTGCCTTCGTCAATGTAACTGACGAGAGGTAATTAGGTAGTCATTATTGTCATTAATGTATTTACTATTACCGTTGTAATACTCACCCTATATAAAGGGGATTATCAATGAAATGAGTAGACCAATTCAGTATTTCCTACAACACGTTATCAGCACTTTGCTTTAGCCAGAGAAAAAAAAAACCCTACGTCTTTGTTCCTGAAAAAAAAAAATCAAAAACCCTATTTTTTTTTTTCCGCCGGCAAAGGAGAAAAATCCCAGAAAAACTCTTCTGCCGGCAACACTTTCGTCGGCAAAGAAGATCTCCTCCCCAGAAACTCTTTTCCCGACGACTTTTTCGTTGGTAAAATCAAGCTCAAGCACTCTGCCGACGACAGATTTGTCGGCAGAGATGGAAAATTCTATTCGCACCCAGAAATTTTCTCTGGGCACCACCTTCTTCTCCGATCCGCTCCAGAGCCGTTCCGGCCACGTCCCGGCACCACTGCCTAGCCGATCCGCTCTAGAGCCGCTCCGGCCATGTCCCGACTGGCAGTCATTCGTCCCCAGGCCACCCCTGTCGACGCCAGCCTCTAGATCGGCCACCTCCAGCGCCTCCCGATCCCGTTTCCCCGAAGCCGGCAAGCCCCCACCCTCGCCTCGATCGGCGTCTGCACCGCCCAGTCGACGTGGCCCTCGACGACGATCCGGTTCCGCAGCTGCCCCGCCCCAGATAGCCCGACGACCTGGCGCCGCCCTGCACCGCCTGGACGAGATCGAGCCCCTCCGGCTGCGATCTGCAGAACAAAAAAAAAAAAAAAATTCGACCCGGATATTTTGGGCCTGATCCGACCCGGATCATTTGGGCTCGACCCGGATTCCTTGGGCCTGACCCAACCCGAAAAAAAGAAAAAAAAGGGAAATTTTTTTTAAGGTAAATTTCGAAATTACCACACAGTAATTTATATCTATTGTGTGACTATTTACTGTTTTCAAATTTCATCGTCAATATGAAATTATTTAATTTATATGATAAATGTGAAATATATATGATTAAAGTGACTAATCATATGCATATTATTTGTTTTTATGTGGCATAACAATTACGATACGGCGATCAATATGTGACGACAATTTGGAGTCGGAGATCGAGAAATTGTATCATATGCAGTTTATTTGGCAAACTAACAAGTAAGATCTAATTAAAGTTATCATTTTCATTCAATCGTTAATGATATAATGCTCAAACTGATCTTATTATATTATGACATATACTTATGAAATTTGAGCATCATTATATGTCTATTTTATTATGTTAAATAATTACTTTTATTTAACATGTTATTTAGTTTGAGCATTGTCATGATAATGTAATTTCATGAGCATTGTAATATAAAGAAAAAGTGACAAACCTATATTGTGAAAAAGCATTTTCACGAAGTAAGAAAAATATGACCATTACAAATTTCGGTCTTGAAATCCAATTTTTATTTATTGAAAATTTTTCAACATGGATATCTTATTTATTGTGTAGAAAGCAACGATAATGGAATTTCATTAGCTTCACATGCAATGAAAATGGAGAAACCAAAATTTTATTGTGATAACGAAATTTCACGAAGCATCGGAGTTACCATAATGTATATTGGTTTATATTAGTCGTCGTGCATGTCATTTAGACTACGAGATTAATACATTATATTCTTCCTCTATTTTAAAGATGGTTTAACCATCACATTTTAGTTTTGACATATTGGACTCTGAAGAATTTGAGTACCAAATTCCCCTATTGAGCCAACTAAGGCTTGAGCATGGTATATTTATGCAAACTGCTTTATGTAAATAGCTAAGAAATAATTATAATATCTTCAATGACAATGTAAGGTCTGATAAAAATAAATTTCCTGAAACAAATTATGCAAAGTAATGCAACAACCCTAAACCAAAGGGCAATGACAATGTAAGGTATGAGAAAAAGAAATTTCCTGGAACACATTTTGCAAAGTAATGCAACAACCCTAAATCAAAAAGCAATGACGATGTAAGGTCTTAGAAAAATATATATATTCTTGAACAAAATGGGCAAAGTAATGCAACGACCCTAAAACAAAGGGTAATTACCATGGACGTAAAATTCATATAATCATCCAAAAGTAAGTGGAAACAATGTAACATTTAAAAGATGACATAGGGGACATGTCATGTGCAGTGAAGCACTCTGCCATTGTTGTAAATCAATGAACTATTGATACGTACATTATAAGCTAGCAAAGAATTAGCTACGACTTTCAATAAATATGAAGAATCATATGAGTACGCGGATTTTGGAAAAGTATCTTCAATATCCAACAATAACATTGAAAAAGAGTTTACAACTAAAAACATAATATCTGGGAAGAATATGTTAAATGACAAATCTCATCATTGCAGCTATTAAAAGAGACAAAAAGGATCTGGCTCAATCCAAGATAGACTTTGATTAGTCTACTTTAAAAATTTTAAGATATCTTTATAAAGGCTATTACGCCTAAATACGACTTTTGGTCCTAAATTAGACTTTTGGTCTTAAAGTTTCTCTCTCTAAAATTGGACAAGATTAAATGTAATCGTTGGCACGTTCATTTTTGAAATTTCTCTAAAGGAATTGAGATTATTCAAATTTTATTCATAATATACATGATTCAATTTTCTATATCTAACTTTGCAAAGTATTGCATAAAGAAAAACAATATAATATAGGCATGGCACAAAGAACTGTGTGCAAAGACATAATATAGGCATAACACAACGAAATGTGGACAAAGAAACGCACCATGTGATCCCTAGAATAATAGTACTGAAGGACAATGGTACTAATATAGCACAATAGTACTGAAGAACTGTAGTACTATAATGAAAGTGATAAGGATCGGTATATCTGTTCCTTTGGGATTCATAATGCACCTGCCTAACTGGGATTACCAAAGTTTTTATAACAATCCCCATCGAGTTACTCTAAAGAACTTGAGTTACGTTTTCGATGTATATATTGAGCATATGTCAAATTGACAATTTATGCGATAAGAGAAAATTGAATTTGTCCTATACTTTAAAGAAATTTATGCCACGATGTTCATGTGAAAAAAGACACAAGTGAGAATTCATTTAAGCTCCTTTGCATTACCTCTAAATGACTGCGAATGTAAACGAGTATTAGAGAAGATTATATGTCAACTTAGTAGGTTCTAAGTAACCGCTAATTAAATCCAACGTCATAAGAAAATGATCTTTTGGAATTCTGACATAGATTGGCTTTGATCTGGTGATCCATACATTAAAGAAACTACTATGGACACCCATATTTTTGGATAAATAGAAGCAAACACCAGAAGAATATGGTTCACATACGAATCTGAGGACGATCAATGAACATTTGATCCTCAAATATTGTCATATAGGGTTGAAGACGTATGTTCAATTCCTAAATCCCGCCGCTCCCCCAATGTGGCATTATAATATATTTGATGCACAAGCATATGCATTTATACCTTATTATGCTTCTCATATCCGTCGTGATTTTATGGATAAAAGTACATCATTCAAAGCCTATTCGTTAAAACAACTATGATTGAGATCATCATATGCAAAGGACACATGAGTTCCTCATTATGTTGTTATATTGAATCAAAAGAGGATTCAGTGGATCGATTCAACCAACTTGCGGACACCATAGATATTTTATGGTGTTGGTTGTTGTGTCGACACGCTGGTCACGTGTCATGACACCATCCACAATTAAAATTTATGCTGCTTATGCTAGAAAGTCAAAGCACCTAGGCCGGGTTAATTTCCGTAGGTGTGATGATTTTATGGCTTATTATATGGGATTTGTAATGGACATCATATTCCTATATAAAAACCCAATTGGTCTCACGGAAAACGACTACAGTAATAGTCTTAATATTGGTAAAGCACACCAATACTTCCGTTTTGGGTTATGCAATTTTTGCATGCAGCGTTACTTTTTCATCCATGACCAACATCATTGAACCAATTTACACCATTGCTAGTGACTATGTGTGAGGATTTTAAAGGATTTCAAACGAACTTGTAATCCTTGAGCTCTTTTGGATTGACACGGATCTACAATCCTTGAGCTCCATTAAATGTTTTATGTGCCAAAATTGCGCCGCCACAGCGCACAATGATGGGTTACTTGAGATGAATAAATATTTATGCTGGATATGAACTTCCAGCTATAGTCCGCTATGTCGAAACCTTGACAGGCGATCTCCTCACCGCTAGATTTGCGGTGTGTCACTTTGATGAGACAGTCTTCCCGTCGTTAGGGGGAGATAAGAACAAGCATGTTCAAGTGGAACGACAGGAATTGTCGTGGTTTGTCCCCACTGTGTCTCATCTCGATCCCCAAAATCACACAAAGTAAAGTGTGCAGATGTCTTATACATTAAAGTGACGAGATCATATAAACCTGCTGCAAATATACCTGCAAGGATTGTGTTTTATCAAAAGGACATGGTACCACCCAAGTGGAATTGGGTATTGCACTGCCACCATCCATGGTGGCATGGTGACGCCATAAGTGGCATAAATGGTGTCACAGGCCGTGGCTCTCCAAGGAAGAGGGGGAGGCCACCTTAAGTTCGATACATACTTGTGTAAAGGAAGAAAACAAGTTTGGCACAACCTGATCTATTGATCAGTGATACTCAAATCCGTCTCATGAGAATATTTATGGATTGTGGTTATCATTGAGGGACGCCTCAAATGTTAGAACCAATCCTTAAAGTATAGAGATCTCTACAAACACATTACACTAGTGTACATGAGGACGTGGAATAATGAGTCTACTATCGAACCATACTTCGTTGAAAAATGTCAACTTAGTAAACTGGCCTAATGGAAAGAAGCGATCCAGTATAAACAAAGAGATAGGTCTTTTGGGCAGGTGACGCCGACACCGCAAATATAAACCCTATCAAATATATCTTTGTTAGAATGCGTAATGAGAATAAGAGTATGCAGACTCACCTTATGGCGCAAGGTCTCTCAGAAACGCACTGGAATCGACTACGAGGAGATACTCTCTCGTAATGGACTATGATGAGACAATCTCTCGTAATGGATGTCATTGCACTCCACTACCTTGTCAGTTTGGTAGTTTCCGAAAAACTGAACATGCAGCTTACGAAAAGTGATCAAAATATATATCTCTATGGGGATCTAAATTAAGAGATATACATGAGGATCCTAAACGGACTTGATCCACCCAAATCAAGTGACTCTAGATCACATGAGTACGTTTGCAAAAGAAATTGAAACGTTCACTAAAGTGACTACTTGATTGGGAAGAGATTGGTGAATTATGCCCTTGCGTGCTCATTATGGATATACACAGACTCTCAATGAATTAAGAGATACTCTATGTATTGTAAATCCTAAGTTAAGAATGAAAAAGATCTTGGGAATACACAGTCTTGAAATGGAACTCAAGGACTGTAATGATGATGGCCATCCATCAATCGGCTTAGGCACTCTAAAGAATAAAGTGAGGCCTACATATACTCCCATGATCAGTCGAAGTCTTTACTCTAACAATAGATCCGCTTTTCATCTAAAGGAAGATGACGAAGAAGTATTGGGAAATGAAATTTCTATACAAGTGCAATGACGCATGATTGTACTTAAACATAATATGTAAGACTCGACCTCTCATTCGATGTAAATTCGTAAAGCTATGTTTAGCTCTGCGCCTACGCAACGCAAATCGTTCTTTCATTAAAGATATGAAAGATTTGAGCTTATTCAATCTCTATATAGAAAATGACATGATAAAGAAACTATCCACGTCATAACTAACTATGCGTTAAGAAAAACGCATTAAAGGTGAAATAAGAAAATCTGTTGTCACAGATCAATTTCAAATCTCTTAATGGTTCATCCATACTCTAGACAAAGTTATGACTGTTTTGCTATATGAAGGTCATACCACGAGTGAACCTGATGTTCAATATGAACCAATGTGTTCGGTTCATGAACAACCTTATCCTCAAGATCAAAGTAAATCAAGTTGGATCTGAGGACGATGTGGCAAGATTTAGTTACTAAATCATTGCTCAATGTCATATTTGGAAAAACATGTGAAAATGCATAACTATGCTAATGTTACTGAAGCTCCCTTGATCAAATGAAAGAATCAGGGAGAATCTCATGATTAATGTAAAAATCAGGGGGGGGGTGCAGACATCAGGGGGAGTCTAGCACATACATGTTGTTTTCAAATGTAATAGGTGCGTTGTGCTCTTTTTCTCCTTCGACCAAAGTTTTATTTTCTCCCATTGGGTTTTTGTTACTTGGCAAGGTTTTTAATGAGGCAACACCACATGCACCATTTTACCTCTGACTCGGCACAAGGGGGAGTGTTAAAGGAAAAACACATTATGTGCCTTCGTCAATGTAACTGCCGAGAGGTAATTAGGTAGTCATTATTGTCATTAATGTATTTACTATTACCGTTGTAATACTCACCCTATATAAAGGGGATTATCAATGAAATGAGTAGACCAATTCAGTATTTCCTACAACATATATATATATATATATATATATATATATATATATATATATTACCTCTTCCTTCGTCTCCCTCTGCGTCATATTGCCTCATATATTGTAAATTAACTTGTTACCTGTTAGTGCGGAGGAAAAGCAAATTAAAAGCCCAACGTATAACTTTGTTACAAGTTTTGGAACACATTTATTATCAGTGTTACAGTTTTGGTTTGATTTAACATAAACAATAAAAATGAAAATAATAATTTTGTAAATTGAGTTTATAATGAACATCTCAGTAACATAGCTTGTCTTGTTAGGCGAAGAAGATCGTCAATTATAAATGAATTTAGAGAAGAAAAGAAAGAAAGATAAATAATTAATTTTCTGAGTTTTACATTTTAACATGGGAAGCCGTGGCCTTGCCCTTCATGTTTACTTTGAATAATCAATGTGCTTGATCTTGGTACATACTTTACTTAAAGTTGATTATTAAAGATCTTCTGATTAATTTGAAGCTGCCAACTTCTTCTCTCGATCATATTGTCCGTGTCCAGGCCGGGAGATGTAAATTGTATGTCAAATGCTCTTGCCTATATATCTTAAATCTTCTTTGTAGAATCAACGTACGTAGCTTATAAATTTCTTCAGTGTGATTAGTTGAAGGGGCAAGGCCATTTACGGCTTTGCTAGCTAGCTAGAAAGATTAGGGACAAACAGAATGAAAATTGAACTGGATCAATTAGGTGTTGAGTGTACATTGAGTGCGGAGATCGAAATTAATAAAATCAGCACCGAGAATTGTAGATCGAAACCCCAAAGTTTATATATCCAAATGTTTCACCTAAATTTAAGCCACTTCACAGATCAAATTCCATAATGCTTAGTTGACTTCGTTTGTTTTATAGCTCTCGATCGGCTACTGACTACTGAGTATTGTAAGGTGGAGTTTTCCTATTTGTAGCACTGAAGAGACAAAAGCATTATTCGCTTTTGATCAATGAGGCAAGACTTGCTATCACCAATATATATTTTAAACAAATTAATCTCCAATTGGTTAGTGTGGCCATACCACTTAGTGTTGCCTCATTTGGTGGAGAACGCATCACCAAAATTACCAGAAAATGAAACCCTAGCTAGCAATACGTTCCTCTATATAAACGACATAATCTACTTTTTAACTCCTTCACAATATCAACTAGCAGTTTCGGGTAAGCATATTTTATAGAGGTTTTCCATTCGAAGCAAACAAATGGTGTCTTTCTCTATCTTTTGTTTCTAAACAATATATTGTGTACATAAAAATTGATATTGTTTTGTTTGTTCTTTCTTAAATATGTTTAGCGGAAGTATTCTCAAAGTTCAGAATGAGATTCCTGGCTGTTGCCCTAATGTTGATGATGGTGAGCTCTGCTTTTGCTGGCCGGCAACTTGTTGATGATCGCCACGGCAGCCGACAGCTAGTTCAGGAGACCAAGACCATCGATCAAGCTGGATATCCTGGAACCAGTGTGAATAACCACCATTACATCCCTAGACAAGACTTTAACAGCAAGGGTGGCGGTGATGGAGGCGATGGTGACTAAATGTTTCTTTTTTCTATAATTGCATAATCAGTTGAGACGAGCCAGCGAATACTAGTGGGATGTGTGTAGTTTATATGATCTAGCATATAATATCAGCTTGGGTTCAGGCCATATGGATTGTGTTATATATACCGCATGCAGTGTCTAATTTATATTTTGTATGGTTATTATGACTATATATGGTGTATATTGATCAAACCAATTAGAACTGGTTTTTTGTATTAAACATTATATGTGAAATAATACTGTATGATTACGTATCCCCAGAGGGTGTATTATGCACGTGTACGTTCCCATCCAATCCAGGAAAAATGCTTGATACTTGGTAGTGGTAGTCTTACGTAGAAATTGAAAATGTGAAATACGTTGTGATGAACTTGATGGAAAGCTTAATTTGTGAAGTGAATAGACAAAACAGATGGTCTAAAATTAGAGGTTGCAGAAGGCAACGAAGATTTGTAGAGAACAACTAAAACAATGGTTTTTGTATTTTTGTTGGCGGTTCTTGACGATCCATTATGTACAGTAAAATACGTATGTACGTACGGAAGTAGAGACTAACTCAGTGCATGAATTAGTAACTAAATTTATCTAATACGGCACGTAACTTCTCCTTGATCTTGATCTTCATCTTCATTCTGCGTTGCCAACTCTGTAATCAGAGGAACACTTATGGGTTGGATTCATATTCAAGTCTATTAAAGCGAAGCAACCAGCTTACCTAGTTGGCAAATGGCACCAAGAAATTACTAGACAAAGTCTGTACACTACCCTCACTGCGTGATGTCTCGCTAACATCCTCGAAACCCTAAAGTACTACAATTGCATGTTTGGGACAATTTTTAACATAACAATGTTTAGGGCAAAAGACACGAAAACTGTTCCCCCATACTTCTTACAATCTCATCGGCAAAAGTGGTGAAAATAAGAAGTATACGACTCAAAGAACCGTGAGAAAAGTAAAAGGCATAGAGCCATAGACTCTCCGGACCTCCCTCATTCGCCTGGCTAGAAAGTGAACGATTTTTTCATGTAGTTTGTTTCTCTGGTTTTTGATAGTACAAATTTAAATTGCTCGTGATCTACGCACCTCACCCTAGGTATCATCCAAGCTCTTTTTTTTTCGCTCATTATCATTCAATCAAGCTCATTCTATTAGAATGACCAAGCAAGATCTTAGATGATGAAGCTATTCATATACACCGCTACATTGCTTAAAACGGTGTATCAAAACCGGAGCCTGGAATGATTAGAGAGCTGCCTTCTCCCTCTTATTTACTGCGCTACTTCCTTCAGTCAATAATGTGGCCTTGGTACAACTGAATTACCCCACAAAATCATGAATTATGTGTCCTCCAAGTTGCCGCCTAAGCTGATATTCATCTTGTTGATGCAATTGTTGTTGTTGTTGCTGCTGCTGCTGCTGCTGATGGGCGCTTTCCACACCATGCCTGAGCCCTAATGTCAATGACACAGCTCCAAGTCCCCCAACCTCAAGCCCGCTTCGATTGTATGGCACAAAACCCATCAATGCACTATCCATGCTTGATGGAACTTGACATTCTATTCTGGATCTCTTGATCTCCTGACTTTGGTGTACTTCTACATTCGGTGCATCTCTCATAGAACCTATCCCTGAGGATTCCAATTGCCTATCAGATACAGCCTGATGAATGCCAAGTTGCTCACTGCTTGGTCTGCTGGTGCCTTGGGTTGGAGAATTGCCATCTTTTCCAGGATCTTGGCAAGCTTCCATAGATCCTCGAGTCTCAAGCATGTGTATTTCTTCAACCATGGGCTTCCAAACACGCACTCGGGCATTTATGAACCAGTTTGACACCTGCATTTTATAATATAACAAAATTAGCCCAAAATACTATCCAAATAACTCGATAAAAGGTTGAAAATAGTAATGCATGTGGTCAGATAAAATGTGGAAATCAAAACCAAGTTAAGGTGGGATTCGGGAAATAACCAACACAACTATATATGTATAACACACTGAGTCTTTCAACTAGCTGATGAACAGAGATAAACTACCTAATTAGTTAGTCCTGACAATGGGATCGAATTACCAATCAAATTGATCATAACTTCAGACATGATCATTACTTGACAACAGAGATGGTAGCCCTACCTGGTTTCTAGATAAACCGGTTTGAGTAGCTAACATGTGCTTATCTGTGTCCGTTGGATACCTAAAACCAAAGAGTTAATCACGGTTAAAGCAGAAAAGAAAATATAGATCTGAAGTGAGGAGGGAGTTCAAAATAATTGACTTACGGGTGAAGAAAATGATCAAAGAGCCATGCTCTAAGGATGGCCACTGAACGATCCGGTAGGCCTCTCTGTGGCCTCCAGATGTGTTGTTGGGGGTCAGGGAAGCCGGCATCTACCCCACCCACGGCTTTATGCTTTTGTAAGCCGAGGCCCATATACTTCAGCTTGCCCACGGTCTTATCACTTTGACTATTGCAGCCAGTAGTACTGGAAATCTTGGCTGATGAGAAATCCTCCCCCAAAGCTTTTGTTATGTGCTTAAGCTGGTCTTTTATGGAACCGGTAAGACATTTGAAGTGTCTTGAGACTGTGTTGAGAGCCAATGATATGTAGGGAGTTGCAGAGCTGAGACCTGAAACTGACTCAAAGGAAGAGACCACCATTTCCATTTGTTGATGATATTGCTTGTACTTTCTGCATACCTTTCATCGATGAAACACAAAGATTTCAGACATAATTTATGAACAGATTACTAACTAGATCAAAATCCCACAGTACTTGTATGGATTCTATCTAGCTATGAGAGATAAATTCTACAATGTTATCAAGTAATGCAGGGTGCAGCAGATAGTTTTAGTTATTTGATTAACATACATCAACTTATATCAAATGCTTAAGATGTAACAGGGCGAGGCAAAAATTACTCGATATAAATACTCCTCTATTCATCTATCTGACTATCTCAATCATTAAAACCCTAGCATATGACACTCAAAAACATAGTAGAGTTTTGCAATTGCAGGGATGAACTTGAGATCTCCCACATGATAGATAAACCAGTTGGGTTACTACCATTCTGCACTTCAGTGTTCAATAGGTGGACAAGGTAATCAACAAATAAATATGTTAAAAACAGTTTTGCAGATTGATTTAATGACATAACTAATCATCGAGTACAGAGAGGTTCAAGATATTCAGACTACTTTCACCAAACTTTGCAAAATCAAATGAAAATCAATGGTGATGAACAATCAGCAAGGACCGTTCCTTTAAACCAATCATGCCATTCGAAGACAACTTGTTTCAGAAACTTTTATAAAGTGACTGGAAAACAAGTGGCTTATACTGTAAATGAACTTCTAATAATTGCCACGGTCCTACTCATAATACAGTGCTGGAGATTTGAAAACTATTAAACCCTCAATGATTATAACTTGGGAGAAGCTAGAAGATCATCTGAATTTAGTGGACGACCTCTGTTAATGAAAGATGTGGGTCATATCAATGCTCTGTTATGTCAATCAATATTTACTTTCAACCTAGATTTCCTTACTAAGGTCAGTCTCACATTTAGAGTATCTTACGTTGCTGGATGCCTGTTAAGTCAGCATCAACATGCAGATATACAAGAAGCCACATATAAGTTCACAGGACAAAAACAATGAGAAAATAACAAGAAATCTTTTGTATGTCCATATAGCCTTTCTCCTATGGCAATTTTGAATTGAAGAAAATTATTGGCTGCACAAGTATCCTACAGCTAGGTTAATATAAAATCTAGGTTAATTTTAAATGGGAAGTAAGAAATCTGTCAATTCATCTAGGTTAGTTTTGTAATGTTGTTGGTTTTCCTTGAGAGGTTTTGGTTTGGTCACTCTCTCTTGTTATTCATTTTTTCTTTAGTAATTCATTAGGGTGTTAGGGAGGTTATTCCTCTCCATCACTCATCTTTCAACCCATAATAAAAAACAAAAACAAAAAAAAAACAGATGAATTGACAGACCTTAAATCAGATTGTGCACATATACATACATCGTAGAACAATTCAAAGAAACTTGAATATGAGAACAACACGCTCATAGTAAATGCATGTGGATAATTCAAAGTAGTTTGTTCTCTTTGTATGAATATGAGTAAGAACGATTGATGCCTACATATGTTAATTTCTGATAACTAAGATTAGCTAGCTATGAGCCACTCCTGGTATCAATATACATGAAGGGATAATCACCAGTATTGCACGCCTAGATCGACTAGGGTTAGTTTTGATAATTAGTCTTCCAATAAAAGAGATCATTAGCAACATCTTCCATTTGATCAAATTAATTTTCAATGAACCGACACAATATTCTTCAGTATACTCGTTTTCTTCCGATTGATCAAATTAATTCTAAATGTTTCAACCATCCTCTTAAGAAATATCATGAATTTTTGTCTTAAATATAATGCGCAAATTGCATTAGTGGGTGTATGATCCATGGAACAGTGTTTGATATTCTGCATGTCTATCTATTGAATATATTGTCCATCTAATCAATCTGACTTTTGCAAAACTCTAATCCAGTCAATATCAAGGCCCCCACTATAGCCATCAGAGATGTACCCAAATGTAGAGAACTGGTGGTCAATTTCTAGCTTAAGGATAAGAAATAGTAGCCTCGCTGCCTAATTGGAGGAACGTATTACCCTTGTCATTACTTACGACTTTAAAAACGTTTAATCAAGGAACCAAAACTACACAGTGCCATCTTCAATTGAATTTTAGCCAACAGTTCTTCCCTAATAAAAATCTTAAGACTTCCATTTCCATTGCTCTATGATATAAAACTTTACTAATTGTTCTTTACATGAGATCATTTCAATCAACTGGTTCAACATTACTTTGTTTGAGTGACATTTTTCATATACTACAGTTAGACTTCTTTGATCTGTAAACACTAAATCATGCATGAGGATATCCCCAAACAAAAAACCAAAAAGAAAATACAACTCAGAACTAGTTTATTATCATCACATTATAATGATAAGAGACAAAAAAAAATTGGTACTAACCTCCTCCTGCATGTTTAGGAGCTTTGCCTTTTTTTGTTGGTACTCCGGCCGAATAGACTCGGAAGATGTGCTTGCAGCAGCTCCACCATCACTGCTAATTTCATTTGAACCATAAAATGCCGACGATGATGCACCAGAATTATTTCTCCCCATATTAGCATCTACTAAATTTTGAGTCATATTAGCAGCTTGATCATTCGAGACTGAAACGGAAGCAGAAGCAGAAGCACTAGCTTGATCCCCAGATATCCTCTCAGATGCCTCACAGGTTTTAAATGACTTGGAATGATCACTAACTCTACAAAACTCTTCCAACAGCTGTTGTGCCGGTTTCAAGAACTTGGAACTCTTCAAAATCGTTGCATATCCTGTGAAAGGACCAAGAGGACCGGTGCTTCTATGGTATGCAGCATTACTAGTAGAAGTAGTACTAGTCCCAACTACGTCTTGAAGGGATTTGTCCGTTCCATACGCTTTGCTTATTATGGATGGCTTCATCATTGAACACAAGTAATCACCAGATTTCTCACTTGTACTTGCTTGCAATCCTTGTGATGGAGGAGGGTTTGAAGAGAGTGATAGAGATAGGCCTTGTTGATTGGAATAATCACTCATAGCACATCTCAATTCTTCGCCCCCAGTCCAGTTATGGCGAATACTCCCAATCGGACGATCCATCCAAGAACTCGAGCTATCGAATCCCAATGTAGTGGGTTGATTTACATAGCCTTGTGTCCAAGCAGCAGTTTCTAGCTGATCCTGCTGGCTTCTTCCGCTAGCAGCTGTTGTGACAACATCCTGGAGGGTATTAAGGTAAATTGGAGATGGAAAAGAAAAATGCTGGTAACCATGGTAAATACTAGGCTTAAAATGTGATGGTGTGGATGGAGAAGTGTTATTTACTTCCCTGGCATATATATGGTGATTTGAAGTAGCACCAGTCGAGTAATTGGTAACCCAATTATCTAAGCTCTGGGGTGGGTTCAGACTTCTCCAATTACCATAATTCTGAGGACTTTCGTCGCCTAAATCTTGAGTTGATGATGCAAATGCATGATTTGCATTTATTGAAAAATTGAGAAGTTCTGGGGAGAAGAGGGTCGGATCAAAAAGCACATTATTGGAATTTCTGGCATTTCGAACTTGAACAACATCTGGGTTTTGTTGGGCTGATGAATTGTTCGGCACATTGCTATCTAAATGATGATAGGATAGGTTTGAAGTATGCTGAACTCGCAACTTATCACGGCGGCTTTGCTGAGCCACATGGTTGGATTCACCAGGCCTAAAGCCACTCATCTCCATCAACTGAAAACTGAAAACCAAGGTTGCTACTTCTGCTTATAATACACACTCAAAACTGGCTCAGAATGTTTCCGATTCCTCGGTAACATTCCTTGTCCAATTGCCACTTCTAGAGAACTCACAAAGAACATGCAATTCAATTTCCTGCAAAAGTTCAGCAACGCTGTCATAAAATGCTCTCTATTTTATCTATAAAATTCTGGGATACAACCGTTGTATACAATCTTTCTCGCTTAACGTATAACTGATCGAAGTTGTATCCAAAAATTTCTACACTGTACAGAGAAAGACCTCGAAGGAAATGAGAATAGATGGCGAAATTAATAGAACAAAAACAACAAAACCAAATTATGGAGTTTACCTTGAGAGTATCTTTCACTCACGTTGAAGTCAGTCGGTGATAATCCAACTCGGTCTTCTGTTTAGGCAAGCAGTGAGTGGTTTAGCTGCGCGCCCCTTACTGTCGGCAACCCAACAAAACCTTCAAAGCAGAACGCCAGAAACAGTATTACGACAAGCGACCACATACCAAATTAACGTCGAAAAAGAAAGGAAAACCACCACTTCAAAACCACACGTTAAGGAAAGACCTTTTACTACGTGATCGAAACCCTAACTCTATCTTCAACGCGCCATCACCACTCTCCCACTCCATATGCTTAACTAAAAACCACAAACCTTAGACATGAACAAGCCTCGCATATACAGATCCAGAAGTGGACTTTTTGTACCCAAATCCACAACCTTATCTATATATAAACTAATAAACACTTGTTTAATTATAAAAATATTGAGCAGTCACTAATGACATCATAATCTTGAAAAAACTTGAAGCAATAGTAGTTTGAAGAAAGACAGGGAAAGAAGACGCTGTATCTGCAGTAAAACTATGGAGTCTGTGCAATATTTATTGCTGCACAGATCTCATCAGAGTACATGAACACACCAACCTAGTGCAGAAAATTCAACAACACTGTATAACAGGTTTTACTACTGCCCTTAATTACCTGTGAAACGAAGTTTTGGACGTTCGCTTGTCGGATTCAGAGACCAGCGTTAGAGCTCGGATCTGAATCCTTTTTCCGGTGATGGGATTTGTGGAGGTGACAGATACTGTTAGAAGAGAATAAGAGCTTCAGGGAAACAAATAATTGTGCGGAAGGGAATAGCTGGCGTTAAAGCTTTTGATGTTGTTGCAGAGGAAGGTACTTCATCTGGTTGTCTTTGTAAGATTACGATGATGCCGTTTGATATAACGGCGAATAATCTTACGGTGAGAAAGGTTTGTGGTCCGTGAATTGCTTCACGAATTGATGAATTAAGAGGAGAGGGGTCCCTCGAACCGGACGGAATAACACCTCTCTTTTCTTCTTCTTCTTGTTCTTTTTTTCAAAACGAGGTAATAATGCCTCTTATTCTTGTGGAGTGAAATAGAGAAGCCAACATGTGGTGGTCCTAGGAAACACAAGAGTATTACCAAAGAACCTTCGTGGATTTACTGTTTAAATAGTTCTATGTCCCTCTTGTTCACTATTCAAGACTAAATTACGGGGATATCTAGCACAAAATTTAAGATCTAAAATACAAAGAGAATACAACAAATGAACCGAT